>VZRR01007730.1:771850-814630 GCA_013398015.1 Oreocharis arfaki | reverse complement strand
TCAATAATAATAACAATTGGATCTTAACAATTAGTAAATCTTCTCCTGAAAGCAGAGTTTTGTTTGGCTGCCCCTAAACCAGCTGCCCCTCGCTCTGCCAGGCACCACTGGGGTTCAGCACGTGCCGATTACCTGAGCCTTTCACAGCGCTCACACGCAGCTCATCACCCACGTCCTTGGCACGAACGAGTCCTGGCAGCCTGGGCATGTCCAACCCAGCTGTACCAGCCCTGTTCCGGCTGTGCTGTGGGGGTGCCCTCTGTGTGCAAGACAGGACGTAAAGACCTAACACCTGCAGAACAAGAGTTATAATGAGTACAAATAACAGACCAATACAATGTCTGGCTCTTTGGCTAGTATTAAATGGGTTTTTTCATCCCTGAAAGCACTGAGACAATTTGTACCCACTAATAGCCCCAGCCCTACAGCTGTGGGTTCTGGGCCAATACAGAGGGAGTGGGCCACAGCAAGCAGCCAGGCTTCTCTGCTCCTGTGACAGCTTCAGCCATTGAACGTGTCAGAGACAGCACTGCAGCCACAAGGACAAGTGCTCTGACTCAGGGTGGGTTTTTTTAAAATTATTATGCAGGATGGGAGCATTGCTATAGCACATATCTGGTTTCTAAGAGTCTTGCCAAACAGATACAATTTTTAAGATTCTGCTCTCGTTATTATACTTCCCTCCAAATGAGAACTGATGCTTGGAAGCCTAATAAACTAGAACAGTTAGAAAAATAAAGTACTGTTGCCAAGCATATCAGGCTGAATACTGATTAACTCCATTTATATCAGTGATGCTGCTCACATGTACATTGGTGTGATGTAAAATAGAATTTAAAGAATGGGAGAAATGAATAGTAAGAGTGGTAGTCACCACAAGAGAGAATGGACTGACACTTTCAGCATGGATATTTTTAGCCTTCAAATTCAGGGATGTGTCTCTCTGCCAAGTGAGCATATCTGATACGTGAATGTTCAGTCTTTCTCAGTATCAGATAAACTGCATTGCATGTGTGCAGCAGAGCCAGCACCCCCAACAGTACTTTGAATCTTGGCTGATTTGGGTGCTTCTGCTCCCTTATTTCAGGCAGTGGTTTTCATTCATATAAAAGATTGTATTGAGAAGAACAAATAATTTTTCTTTCCTTCGTCCAATCCCAGTGACATGCAGGGTTAATAAAACCTTTGTATGCAGGAAGATTTAACAGCATCATAAAAAGCTGATGTATGCATTTGGGTGAGGCAGATATAGCAGCTGTAGAGATACAATATGTTATTGAGTGTTAAAGGAAATGTCTCTTGTCTGGCCCTAGGAATGACACAGGGAGGAGTCTGGCTGTCCTGACACCAGAGATCAATCGTGTTACATTAGTTTGCTGTATTTGACACCGTCATGTTACTTTATATTTCTTGGAGGTGATACAAACTCAACAGAAGAGAATTATCAAGCCTGGCAGTGCACAGATTAGACACATGCACTGTTCTGGATATGTGTGTCTTTCCTAGATTGATTACTATTGTATTTTAAGGCAGCTCACATAATTTGTTGCACTAAACACGAAAATAAGCCTCTAGGTCTTCATAGCATGAAGGATCTAAATTCTAATGACAGAACCCATTGAGGCAACATTTGAACACTGCTTTAGAAGCTCGAAGTAATTCTGAAACCTCAGTGCCTTTCTTCTTTAAAAGTCTTTAAGACATAAACTTTGTATTCTCAAACGCTGAATTGATAAAGCTATAAAATAAAAAGCTGTTGCTGTGCTTGGGAATGGTAAGAATTCAGAGATGTCTTCATAGCATAGTTCAAATTTAGAGGTTGGGCTGAGCATTTATTACACGTTACTGCAGCCCTAATTAGAGTGGTAAAATGCTACTTAGCCAGTTAAGACTCTGTCATGTAGGAACTCCTCTTCAAACGTGGCTGCAGAGACTGGGTCTCCTTTGTGCAGCCATAAAATTCTGGAAAATATGTTACTGAGAGCAAGAAGAGAGAATTACCTCACCAGGCATTAAAGACCTTGCAACAATAAAACTAACCATAACCACTAATTTTTCTTTCATGAAAGCTCTTATAGGAATAGCATTTTCTAGATATTTCCCAATGTAAGAGATATTAATTATTCATAAATTAATTATTAAGAAATGCTTTTAAATTATAACTCTCAGCAATCTACATTGAAGACTGTACTTGATGGTGCAGTGAATACCTATGAAATGAAGAATAATCTTTTATAAACCTGTGAGATTTGTTCTTGTTTAAAATGTAAAATACTTTGGAATGCAATTATAAGATGAGACATGGCTAAATGTAATTGGTAAACAATTTAATAAAGTTAAAATTTCAAGAAAGTTTGTTAAGAGTAGAAACCAAAAGTACTTTGTGAATAATTTTAGTGAAACTGCACATTTATATTTGAGGTGTTTTCCCTTTCACTGTTTCTGCCAGTGTGGTGGATATTTAAATCATGAAAAAGGAAGCTGAAAATGCTTACCTCTTTCACAAAAAGTAATGCAGTTACCTGCTTAAACCTGAAGGAAGATAAATTAAAAGTTATGTTCAAAAGTCAAGTGTGTACAGCATGTTGAACATATTATATGAAGGAGATAGGGGAAAAAAAAAGAAAAGGAAAAAGTTGCGTAGGTGCTTTCAATCATTGTTTAATCTTCTATTGTACGTTTAGGAGTTACCAAATTCTTTTTTTCTAGAACTATTTTATTTTCCCATCCTAATTAATAATCTTGATTTTCAAATTCTGCCTTTCTTCAATAGTAGAGAATAATGCCAATGAGGATGTTTGAGTTTTTACTTCAGAAAACTCTTCATAGCTTATGGAGCACATGTGGGTTTTTTAATAGTGGAAAGGATCCGAGAAATTGGATTTGAGGTGTTTAATTAAGTCTGTTCACAGACAAATGGTCTTGATGAGTGACAGGTTGGCATGGTTAAGTCCACCAGGAAAAACAGCAATTAGAATGAACCTGTGGACTCTGCATCACAGTCTTTTCAAGGTCAAGTCACAGAACTAATTTAGAAAGGAACTAACATGATGTTGACAGAGAATCAATAATGAAAGGCACCATAGGATATTTCCCTAATGTGAAGTTGCCTTAACCCCACCCCCCAACTCAACATTTGTTCACAAGGTTTTCAGTTTTCACTCTCCTGAGGTGTAGTGTTTTATGAATGTGAATATATATTATGAGATTTTTACCTTCCTCCTCTTTCATAAAAATGCTGAAAATAAAATTACTCATGGATTTTAAAACTCTGTTTAGTGAAATCAGTCATTTTTATATATGCTAAATATTTTGATGAAATTTGTGTTCCATTTGAGTTGATGACAAATACTTTCTCTGACAACATTTAGGATAGAAACAACATAATACAAGGCAGTGTAACTTAAATGTTCATGTCTTTAGAACTAAAGCAAATGTTTGCATTTGAATATCTATTCAGAGGAATGAATCCACTTCATATCTACCTGGTAAGTCCTGTGGTTCTGTTAGGTGTCATTTTTATTTTACCTACTGTCTAAGCAGTTCCAGTTTTTGTTTCTTTTCTTGGCATACTTCTTATTGTTTCTGTACATTTATTCAAGGAGGAATTGATGTTAAATTGAAATTCAGCATGTTATCTACATAAAGGAAAAATACATTGTCTTTTTTTTTTTTTCCATAAGAAAGTGCAGATGTTTTCCTGAAGAGACATTGGCAAAAACATAATTCAGAGAACGTGGTAGAGATTTAGCAAAATATTGCACAGGTAGGCTAAACTTAGGTGGACCTCAAAAGAGCTTCAAGCTTTAAACAGCAGTACACCTTCCTGTAAGAATATAGTACAGGTCCCTTCCACCTTCCCTCCACAGAAGTGGTCATTCACTCTCCTACTCTACACTTCCTACTCTGCCTACTGCTTTCCATTTTCTTCCCCTCTCAAAATATTCCAGATCCTCTACTGCTGATTGTCCCCCAAAATTGGGTAAGCAAGAAGTCTGAAACATGGTAATGAAGTTACGAGGTAACCTTGGCTTGTAGAGGAAACCAAAGAGGAAGGAGCATCACTGTCAGTGCAGGAAGAGCTGCTCCATGAACTATTGCAGCAGCTTGAGCCCTGCAAATCGCTGTGCCCTGACACATGCACCCTAGAGAGTTTAGGGAGTTGGCTGACGTTGCTGGGAGGCCATTCTCTGTAATCTCTGAGTAGTTGTGGAGGTCAGGGGATGTCTCACAAGATGGAAGAAGGCTATTGCCACACCCACCTATAAGAAAGTCTTAAAGGAATATTCAGGATATCATTGGCCCATCAGTCTTACTCCAGTGTCTGGGGGAATTATGGAACAGATCCCCCTGGAGGCCAATCCAATCCTGTGATTCATCACAGGTCAGATGAATCACCTGATTGGAAAAACCAGCATGGTTTCACTGAGACCAAATCGTGCTTGACAAGCCTGATCACCTTCTTCAACTGAGTAACCTGCTTTGCTGATGTGAGCTGAGCAATAAACATATCTGCTTGGATTTTTCCAAGGCTTTTGATACAGCTTCCCACAGTCTCCTTTCTGAGAAGCTGATGTGTCACAGTCTTGACAAATGGTCCATGCAGTGGGTGGAGAACTGGCTGGCAATTGGCACTCAGAATGTGGTGGAAAGGGGCTCCTCAGGTGGGCAGCCTGTCACAAGTGGGGTCTCAGGGACCAGTATTGGGCCTGACACTGGTTAGTGTCATCATTAGTGATCTAGAAGATGGGATCGTGTACCCTGAGAAGTTTGCAAATGAAACCCAGAAAGTGGTTTGAGATGTGGATGTGAATCCCACCCTTTTTTCTTTATATATGACTTTTACTGGGGAGAGAGACATATTGGTTAAATGCCAGACACTTTAGTGCAAAATGAGTGTGCAAGAAGAACAAATTCAAAATAAAAGTGGCATTCATGACAGTGGTGCTCAGTGGGGAACCCAAAGGATTCAGATTTCTATCAGGAGACAGCAGAAAAGCAGTGATGCTTTTGCTTGAAAAATAATTTCCTAAGAAAACCCTTGGGTTCATCACAGTGTATTCTCTGCCAGGTTTTACTGAGTTATCACAATTAAGTTACTGGTTTGGAGGGGAACAATGGGTGACAGTTGAACTTCTGCTTTAAAAAGGGCAAACCTTTGGTTTTGGGAGTCAAATTCAGAATTACCGAAACGACAAAGTGATTTTTTTTTTCCCTGTGGAAAACTGTGCTGTCAGCTAAAGACAGCCTTAAAGACTGTGGTTTCTGCTCATGCTCCATGGGACAGTGTATCGTTAGATTCTTTCTGATAATGTGCCCTTCCTTTGTTTCTAAGATGTAATTTCAAAGCATTTTCTTTCTAGTTGAGACTCAAGAAAAGCACACATGATTCTGTGCACTGGGGCATATTGAGTTCATTCTCATTAGGTGTTTGCTAAATCTCTAGGATACTAAAACAAGTTTCTTGGAATTAATGTGCAGCAGTTATTTCAATTAAACATTTGCTAAAGGCTTTTAATGTCCTTATCAGTAAAATTCAGTGTAAGCCTTAGATTAATTTGTTCATGATTGTGTGGTGCTTTGGAAATACAAACTACTAAATTAGAAAGAAATGCTATTATTGTACTATCTTCTAGATTCTGCAGTACCATGATTACTTCCTACTCATATTTCTCTTCAGCGGAATACATGAAACTTAACTTACCTAACAGTTGAAATGCTGATAAATATCAGTTATATGCAGAATTATTTGCATAACTTTATCAGATAAACATATTTCTGTGCATTATGGCTCATCTTTAGCCATAACTTTACTGTATTTAAAGCTTAAATAAGGCAGGTGGAACAATCTGAGACACAGAAAAGTTGGCATCTCCATTTAAAAGAAAAAGGAGGGGGTGGTCTGGCAGTGTCCCAGATGGATAAAGACATTTGTGCTGGTGTCTGATGATTTGTTGCACTGGCACTTGTAACTCTTCAAAACAGTGGTTTCAGGTTCAAAATTTAAGTATGGCTTCAGAACAGAAGTGGAAGAATTTGCTTCATTGTGTGATGTTCCTGTGCCTTGGGATTGTGGCCACAGAGGAGGAGCAAGGAAACTTGTCTTTTCCAAGTACGAGCATGTAATCTGTATTTACTATCTAAGGCCTAATTTAGTTATCATTTAATCACATATTTAAATTCCATTGGTCACAATAGCCCTTAAGCAAATGTTTACACTTTGTTGTAAGTATATTCTTTCCTGAACTCACCAGAGCCAAAGGAAACTGAGAGTTAGGCACTGAAATCCCTCAGCTGAGGCTGCAGAGCTGGGGATCAGTGCTCCAGTATCTCATCCAGTCAGGCCTGTGCATTACTTGCTGAGCTGCACTTCTTTTGGCCTTTGGAACATTTAAACTCAGCAGAGGCATAGGTACCTCAGTGGGAAACTTTGAATGGAAAACCACAAGTCCAAAGAGAATCGTAGCCTAGAGAATAACTTAATAGCCTAATAATAACCTTTTCCTACATTTTTCTCTCGAGTAATACATGGCTTCAGCAGTGTTTTCATTCCATATAGTTTCATCAAAAGAGAGCAAAAAGTCCATTTCAGCCCACAGTTGTTTTTTTGTTACCTAAGAAATATTTCTTATATTCATTTGGATCAAGGAAACTCAGAACCAAACAAGACTTTGTTATCTTGTACAGTGGTTTTACATGGGTTTTGGTCCATGTTTGAATCTTTCCCCATTTTGAAACTTTGATGATTTTTTTTCCTCCTAATTTGTTCTCAAGGACTTAATCCAATTTCTATCATTTCTAAATTAATAAAAATAATGTTATCCATGTCACTGTTTTAACTCAGCCCACTAGCAGTTTCACCAATTCCTTCTTTTCTTTTTCTTTTCTTTACTTTTTTTTAAAAGTGTTTCTGTCTATCACTCTTGCCAGCTGTGTCCTATTTCCAAAGCTTCATCTACTCGCACAAAACAGCTTGGAATGGTAAGGTAGATTTTAGGAGATTAAAGATTGCACTGTAATACACTAGACTTAATCCTAATGCCAGTAAACTCTTTATATGCTATCCTCCCCTCAGGATTACAAAGATTTATGTAACCATATTTTTTCACATCCAAAGGAGCTTAAAGGAATAGACATAGATTGTTCTGGGTGTTGAATAAAAGCAGTAAGCCCAGATAAAGTATTTTTGTTCCTCAGATATTATACCAGAATGTAGCATTTTCAAACTGAGTGGTCATAGGAGACAGTTGAATGGGGTGGAGGGGGAATGTTTGCTCTGATCTTAAACTCACGCCTCCAGGATGTAGTGGCACACATTTAATATCTATAACCCCAGAACTAGGAAAAATGTCTTGTTTAACAGTGTTTCATGTTATATGAGTTTTGCTACCTAAGATTTGCCTCTCCTAGATTTTAGCATTAAATATTCAATGATGTAGATGTGTACTCGAGTAAGGTTGCCTATCAGTTTTCCGAGTCACATTGTGTGGGAAACATACTAAGGGTTGTAATGAAAGTTGTTTTACAGCCAGCAATGTATCAGGAGCTATCATGTGCTTTTATGTCTTGCTACGAGGGAAGCTCTTTAAATATCATTATCAGACCCATGAATATTCTAAACTGATGTTCTTTCAATATTTAGCTTAAGCTTTTAAAATTTCAGAGGACATAACTCTGTGTGTGAGTGGTAATTTGTAGTCTTCAATCCTCTTTGCTGGAAGGTTCCTGTAGCAGCAGCAATGTCTGACTGAGTTTGAATTCTGCTGTTTTCAGGGTGAGTGGAAGACTTTACCTTTCGTTTACCTGCACTATTTTGACATGACATACCTCTTTTCTCCATGTTTTGACACTATCTTCTCTGCTGAATGATGATTTTATTTTTTCTTTTTGTGAAGAAGTGAAAAAAACACTTAGGTAAAATGGGATCCCAGGAGATTATAAGTCTTTTTATTGGACTTAAAAACCATTCAAACAGAGCCAGGGCCTATTTGGGTGATATTTGTCACTACCAGGATGCCTAATGTTTTGAGGTTTTTTTAAATAAAAAATGTAATTTTAGCATTAACTTTTAGAGGAATAAAACTATAATTAAGCACTCCTAACCCTCAAACTCACACTTGAGACCACCAAAATCAAGACAATCTGCTGTCACACAGTAAAATATTTGAAAAAGATTGCTGGCTTACCTCAGTAGATGGAAACATCAAAAAATTGCAACCGGCCCTCATTATTTTTAAAAGAAATAGAGAGGCAGGAGAATGTTTGATTTCACTGTGCTTCTGAACTGCTTCAGCAAAGTGCTTATTCAGTGGGCAGAGTCAGAGAGAGGAAGAAAGGATGAGAGAAAAGCACCTAGTGTACAAAGCAAGGTCTATTTATAGCTGGTATCTCAACAATGACTTTCATGCAGAGAAAAAGATAGAAAACATTGAAGTGTCTTTTGCAACAAACGGTCATTTCAAAAAGTGGAGCTTCATCACCTTTGCAGAGGTGCTCAGAGCCTTTGACAGCTGTTGTGTAACTATATGCAGGGAGATATATGAGGTGCAGCACTTAGCATTTTATCAGCCATACAGGAGAAAATAAAAGCATAGTCTGATACTTTGAAAAATGAGTGGAAAAAAATGTTTCCATCTTTGGTGATATCTGAAAGTTCAAAATACTTAAGAAGTAGTGCTCTGCTCTTATCCTTTATTTTCCTGTTAAAAAACATCCGAGTGTATGCCACTTTGGATTCTATAAATGTGCTTTATGTTGTAGAATATACACAGTCAAAGAAATAAATTTACAGAAGAGTAAAGAATGTAATTTAAAAAGCATTTCAATGTTCCGATGTCTTCCTTTATAGGATGTGTAAATCTTGTGTCCCTTCTCCAGGGGAAAGGAAACATCATCAGTCTGGGTGACCACTATTCCTCGAAACATGAAACGACACAGGAAATTATGTAATTCAATAGGAAATGTCAAAGAGAAATGAAAGGAAATCATTGGTTTCTCTGAGCTGTCACAGGTCTGGTCTTCAAATGTTCAAATCATGACCAACAGATGAATTTGCTTCTGATCTCATTAATATCAATAATATTGCTTTGTTTTGGTTTTCCCAGTGCAGCCTTAGAGGGCTATCTGTCTATCTCTCCACAGTCACTAGATTTACATGATTCTGAATCATGTTAGCTCAGAGCAGATGACTATAAGCCAGTGCTAAACTTTTTGACATGCTTATGTATTTTAGACTGTCAGTATTTTAGAGTATTATTAATGTTGCATTGTACATGAAAAGAAAGAGGAATTCAAAATACCCATGAAATGCTAAACTGGCAGAGAAAGTATGATCCTTGCAGCAAGACAGGAGTGTTGCAGTATCAGGACTACTGCTGGTCTTTCTTCAACATAGTAAGTGCTGAGGATGGGAGTCTTAGCTGTTAATACTCAGCGTTTGTGGTGTTCATGGTTTGCAGTGTTTTTCATTCAATAAGCTTAAAATATTTTGCAATTTCTATTTTATTAAACCTTATCACACCTTTATGAGATAATGGGAAAATAACCCCCAAATCTGACTGTAGAAGCTAAGATAAAAAGAAGCCGGTTGGAGCAACAAAACCAAACCACAACCCTCCTAACTCATGCTGTGTGAAGCCCCGAGAGCTGCCTTGCTGTTTTCTTCACTAAAAATCCAGTATCCTAAGGGTCATAAGAGCAGCAGCATCCTGCGTGGCCGGTAAGAAAAACCAGCATTTAATTATCACTTTTAAATGACAAAAGGACAGCTTGTCTACCAAAGTGGGTTATCTCTAACTGTGAACTAATGTCCCCACCATGCAGGAGACCTTACTGATGCTGCTGAGTCATACAGCAAATACTGTCGTAAAGGATATTGGTGTATGTGTGTTGAATTGGCTCAAGAGTGATTGGCAGCTTGGTGCATCTGTTGGTCCAGGGTGTGAAATTTTGGTTTGCTGTCCATTGTTGAGGAGGAGCAGAGCACCAGCAGAGAGAACACTGCAATCAGGACAGAGCAGAGAAAGGGGAAGTGCCAGCATTTTTTGTGAGAGTTTAGTTAGCCAGAACATGTTTGGACCTTGACAATGTGATGGCCTGAACACCTTCAGGTGCTGAAAAACTCTTCAGAGTTTCTGAGAGACACATGGCTTGATCATAGCCTAAATCCACAGTGGCCATATGCTTCACAGAAAATGGAATTTTATTGTGCTTTCTCCAGTCATATTTTTTCCTTTGTTTTCTCTTGCACCTATACAAAATGCATCAGTGAGAATGTTCCAAGTAATGATTCACTCGTATGCCTTAGTTACGTGAGATATGAGCGGAATCTCCCTAAGTAGTAGATGGAGTTGTTCCCCTACATTTTAAAAGTACAGTTCATAGGAAGCTTTATTAAATGGTTATGTCTCAGCACAGTTCAGTTATCTGTATCATGATAACATCACAGGCTAGGAGAGGTTTCATTTTTTTATTTGATTGGAAATGCACATAGAAGAGATTGCCACTAAAACATCCATCTGCTTATATTACTCTTTAGGAGATATTGTAAAAAACACATGATTTTATAATGTGGCACATGACTTGCTACATGAAAAGCATTAACACTTCCAAAACATGTTTTTAATGCAGCCTAATTTTGAATATGTTGGCTCTTTTTTTCCCTCCCTTTAGATTTGCAAAGGTCCTTCAAATAGAAACATGTTACAGACATAAAAAATGTCACCATTTTAACTAGGTCAGGCAATATATCAGCAAGTCCCTTAGCATCCCTCTCTCTGTTGGATTCTTTCTGTGCCCATGATATATAACCAAGTTTAAATTTCCAGGCTCATTTTAGGCTCATATAGTCCAATATACTCCAATAGCACTTAGGTGATAGTGATTACTAGGAAGAAACGCATGGAATGTTCTCCAGAAAGAGTTAAACCCTTTTATTCAGACAGAACTTACAGGGAATAGTGCTAGATTGTGGGAAAAATTCCCACAAGAGTTGAGTGTCATTACAAAGCTTCTGTTCCAGATGCAAGACAGACTTCTTCAATCTTTTTCTTAATGCAAGCTCAATCTCCAGTGAGTGCAGATTAATTTCAATCTAGAAATAAAAACCTAATCCAAACATTTTGTCTTGTGGGCAATAAAGATGCCATTAAGTTTGCCTGCTACATTTGTGGCAGATGTGCAGGACCCAATTAGATCCATTTAAAAAAATATATCAGATGTGACTGTTACTGTCAATTTGTAATGGTCTGCTTAAAAACATATTAAAAATGCCTATTTCTTCACCACTGTTGGCAGACATAGGGGTCAACACTGAATAGCCAGCAACACAGAAGTATTAAAGCAATGGCAAAATTTCACCTGTCCTGTATTTGTAGCTTCCAATGTGAATATTGCTGCATGCCTTTTAGTCTTTGTTTGAAAAGGAGAGGATTGCAAGGCTTGGTGATAGTGTTGGAGAACCAATCATTCATTTAGAATGAAACTCACAGCAATAGCTCCAATGTAGTAAATCTAATAGTGCAAGTTTGCCAGGTCTTTTTCATGATATTGATGAATCTTCTTTATACCTAGATTAATTTAACTGTAAGACTGTTTTTAGCCAGGAGGTGATAGCCTTACCTGCTCTAGTGTGGAGATATTTAATTGCTTCACCCCAAAAAGAAATGTTGTAAAATGAAAGATAACCTGTACACTGGAGATAGTTTATAATGATAATTTCCCCCTCTAACATCATCTATCTGACAGTAGAGACTGAGCCTTTTTGCTCTTGAATTACCCCCTCAAAACAGCTTGAGGAAAGAGGTTCATGTTAACCCAAATTGCTGAAATTGCCAGACAGAGCCCATTGTAATGACTGGTAAAATGAGCTTCAGTGATCTGATGATTCATCTTAATCAATTGCCTGGTCTCCTGTATAAAACTGTCTTTCTCAATGATACATGTAGATAATGCAGATACAACATTAATCTCAGCAGATACTGCATAATTAACCATGCCCATTTATCTTCTCACACACATGTGCATCATTAGTAACAACTGCTAAACTCAGCTGAGAGCCAGTTTCACAAAGAAAATAGAGAAATTGGTAAGAAAAGTCAAAATGAGTCCAAATACCTTTAGGTATGAATACTAGTTTTTAAAAAAATGTTTGTAGTTGTTATTATATTTGGTGTCATGTATGTACAAGTTGGGCGGTTTGTATCCTAGCAAAAGGACAGATGTTTGATCTATTAAGACTTTTAAATCTCTGGCAGGTGAGAAGGTGTTTTGTTGTTTGTTGTTTTGGTTGAAAAAACTGAATTGTCAGCCTTTGAAATCAACCATCATAAGAGATGTGCTGGAAGCTATTTGATTTAGAAATTAATTTATTACAGATGCACATTTTTTGTAATTAGGTTAACAGATGTTATTAACAGGATTTTGGGTGTCAATATTCTAATATCTCATGAGATGGCAAGACAGTTCCATCTGCTTCTGGGTGCCTAAATGGGTAGCAATGCTCCTTCTAAGCTCGTTATCCTCCACAATAGAAATTCTGGACTATCTTTGTATTATCTGACTGTTAGTGGTAGTTTTATTAATGAGCAATACCTCTACAGTGTAATGTCTCATTTAGAACCACGATGGCAAAGCAGTGATCACAGCTGGTGTGTTTCACGTCACAACAGATCACAATCTGTTGTACTGTTGTGTGGGATTAACACACCTCCCATACTGAGATGATTCTACTTCTATGTACATCTAAGAGAAATGAACAGATGAACCATGATATGTATTCCACCAACCTCCATCTTCATTCACCCAAGAATCAGCCCAAACCATTGTTCTGGTCATGAACAATTTGAAGCTTCCCCAAAATTGTTTAAACTAACTGGGTTTTATTGCTGTAAAATATCAGAAGAGTTTGTTGTGAGCATAATATTGAAAATTCGTAGAACTTCAACTATTAGTAATTGAACTAGAGAAATTGTTTCTAGATATACGTACATATTCCAGGAGTAAGAAGGTAATTAATTGTGATTTACTTATTTTGTTCCTGTGTATATCTACTGTATTTTAATTGTGTTTCTGGTGTATTTTCCAGAAGCTTCTTTGAATTGGAAATACATGTAAATTGGCCGCAAGCATGTACAGTCCAGCTAATTGGTTAGAAGTTTCACTGAGATGTGCGAAGAAATTTCTTGGTGTTTACTTTTCATATTGAGTATTTAGTGCCACTATGTTTTATGAACCTTTTCTGCTCTGATTAGGTTCATCATACTAAAGATGAGTTTCAAAGGCAAATCAAGGGAAATTGTTTGGAACTTGCACTTTTTCTTTCAGCACTTGACAAGCTTAGACTTGCTTAGAGTTTTTCTCACTTGCTTGTGCAGGGCTTATTGATTTGCACAGATCACTTCTGAGTTAACAGAAATATAAGAAGCCTGGACTGGTGTTTATATGCCAAAGCATGATGGTTTAGGAAGAAAAAGGACTTAAAAATATATATTAATATTGTATATTTCTACTCAAAATATGTTCTTCCAGCACCTTGGCAGACAAACTGTGCTAGCACACACTGCCTGATATCTGACGGTGCATTCGCTGATGGGTAACTTCCCACCACCACAGGCATTCCCTCTGCACTTGTCCCTGTGCTTAACCAGAATGAATCAATCAGAAGTAGATTTTCTGATTGATAGGTCACTACAGCCTTGACTTGATCAGGTTCTGGAGAGGTCATGGGGAAGAGTGGAGGTTTGTCCATAACAAGCCTTGCTTGAGTTATTATTACGGCTGTCTTAGAGTGCTGCAATAAATGGGAGTGGCTATGTGAAATAGTGTATTTCATTGCGGTTTCATTTTGTTCCCCAACCTTTGGAACAAAGATTTCCTCATCCAAAATAGCTTTTTGTATACCTTTCATCACATGCAGAATAAGAAAGGTTCAAATTGTTTCAGCTCAAAGAGTATAAAAAAGAATATTTCAGGATGTCAGTCAGTCTAAAACTGCCATGAGAAATCTCTCTGGTAGTGCTCTGCACTGACACTGTTACTACGCTTCGGAGAAGAGCATTCAGACTTTTTTAGATTGTGTATTTTGAAGAATGTGAATCTCTCTGCATTGATGGTACATTTATATTTACATTTGCTTTGCCTGTGTACTCCAACGGGGCATCTGTCTTTAAGCTCACAGAACTGTGACATTGTGTCTCATAAACACACAAATTGAGCAAGTTTCTTTTGCAAACCTATCAAGTTCCTTCTGACAACCTTGGCCATTTTAAGTAGCAAAACATATTCATCCTCCTCTATCAAGTCACGACTAATGAATATTAGCACATTTTATACATTGTTACTCAGCCTCTGGTAATCTAAGGGAAATAGAAAATACAGTTTTTAGGAATAGAATCTATGATGTGCCTTCATCAAACAATTAAAAGGAAGGGAGAGCACATGGAATGCATTAAAATGCCCTGTCAGCTGCCAAAATAACATGATGCTTATGATCTTTATAGTAGCTTAGCCATTATTCTTATAAATTTTTGACTGGATGGGTGATATTTCTATTAAAAGTGGTACTAATATTTGTGTTTTCATCCCTGTAACAATGTTTTTAGAAGGCATGTCTGACTTTGCTTTATAAAAGTAAGTTGGAGCATGAACATAGTGAATGCTTGGAGAACCTCACCTATTCATGGCTAACAAATACCACAGGAGTGTGTATGAACAGTGAGCCTCTTAAAGCTCTCCATTTTGACCTGCTCGTTGTCGGGAATCCTTGTAATTTCCCTAGGGCCTTGAAGCTGCAGTCATCTGCCTGTGGGTGTAACTGCAATAGTGCATAAATCCCTGACTCTAAAACTTATAAAGGTGGAGTTTTGTCTCTTTTGATGGTTTTTTTTTTGGGTTGGTTTTTTGGTGGTTGGTTTTTTTGGGTTTTGTTTGTTTGTTGGGGCTTTTTTGTTTTGCTTTTTTTTGCTTTTGTTTCATTTTGGCTTTGCCAGTTTAGGCTTCAGAGTGGCTGCATTTACCACGCCAGTGGGAATTGTGACAATTATGGAGGCTTCCCCATTGCTTAAGCCTTGATGTCCAAAGATCTTCCAAAGTATCCTGGTCCCTGGAGAGAACTGGTCTGCATTACTGAGATTTGGTGCTGCTCTGAGCAATTGAAAACAAGATCTTGTATAGGAGAAACAGGTCTCCAAATGACCTTGAATGGAAACCAGTGCAACTCATCATATCCAGTGAGACACAACACGTTGAAATCAGAGGTCAGAACTATTTATGAGTGTTTATGCAGAAATCCTCCTACACGTGGAATTACCAGTGATAAAATTGCATAGTCTAAGTATGTTCTTTCTATTACAATATTGGCCAAACACCTGACTGTTCTTAAAAACACTTGTTGTCTTCTGAAAGGGCGGAAGAAAGGATAAAATTAACTTTCAAATGGAGTTCTGGGAATATTTCTCCTCTTTGTAAGCACAGAGAAGATTGCTTCCTGGGAAGGAAAGTTTACCTTCAGCACTAGTTCTGGGAGCTTACACAGCATTATGCATAATATTTCTAAAAATTCTCTTAAAAATGATAAAGACAGAAAGATTGCCTTACAATTACTCTACCTTCTACAAAATTGTTGAGTACTGCAGACACAAATTTTATCTGTAAAATGAGAGGGAGACTGCATGTGGTACTGATAAACTTAAAAAGCATCAAATTATTTCTAACTTAGGTGAGAATATTGGAATTAAAATTATTATTTCAACAATTTTAATTCAAACTGCTGGCTACAGGAGGAAGAGAAAGCTGGCCATGCAACTTCAATTTAATTTGGTTATATACGTGGAGATGATGCATGCACGTCACCTACTATACACACCATGTATTGTATTTCTTTTAGCCAACTGCAAATTTCCCTCTATAAATGCACTAAAATAATTACCTGCTCCCATTAAAAATCTCCTATGAAGAATGATTAGATGCCTTTTTTCTTTACACCCTGAAGGCTATGATAAAAAGAATATTGCAGTTATTGAAATTGCTTTAAAGATCTGTAAGTAGGAAAAGAATTTTGAACCTAGTCTTCCTAGTTTGGAGCTGCAGATAATGAGTGCAATTGATGTCATTTAATCTTAAAAATACTGCATCATAAATATGGACATGATTAGACAGACCTATCTGAGATCAGAATCATAAAACGAAGTTCATCATAAAACACCTTCACTGCCATTTCCACCTTTGAAACTGTTGCTTTTGCAGATTGGAGGGGGGCTAAAAATCAGGACTGAAAGCACTACAGCTTTCTTGTTGTTGCAAAGAGATAGAATTATCTTAGTGATAACGTAATTTTTCTAAGCTGTAGGAAGTGAATGAAACTCATGCCAGTCTGATATTTAACCAGTTTATGTAATATTTAAAGAGCAGTTGCTCAATGAGTATTTTCATAGCAGTGCATAATTTTCTATCTGAAAGTAATAATAAATGAGTAACTGTTCTGATAGACTGAATTATTTTCTCCATAAGAATGATAAAGGCCTACTAAATGCTTTCATCTGTCTCCCATTTGTTCCTAGACATCCTAGTTTTTTAAGCTGTTTGAGAAAGAAGTCCAGTTAAGCAGAATTGGACTTTTAATTTCAAAAGCACTAGTTTCACATTATTAGTTTCTTAAAAAGCAAGTATTTTAATATTTTATTTTTTTTTAGTATTAAGCATAAAGTTTAGCAGTGTGTGCAGTCAGGATTCTTGCTGTAACAGGCACCTTAAATATTGTCTCAATATGTGGAAGTGTTCATGTGAAAGGGCTGATTTTAACTGCTCTTCAACTAGAAGCAAAGCAAGAATAGTTTCCCTAACAGTAAAAATAATGAACAATTAACAAGCAAAATAAAATTTTCACAGTTAGTAGGTCATCTAAATGTATTCAGACTTTTGGAAAAAGAAAGACTGCAATAAGTTTTAATCAAATTTCACAGCTGCTGAAATATATTCATGCCTGATTTGATTGACAAGTCTAACACAAATAACTCAATCTATAAAGCAAAGTGTTAACATTTAAGTTCAGGCATGTCATTTTCATCTACCTATGTTCAAAATGCAGAGCCCTGAAAGACTCCCTATTTCCAAAAGACTCTATTCATTTCTTTTATCAACTTCATTTTTATCTACTATCCATGGCACTGCTTCTCCAGAGGGCTGAAATGAATCTGATGAATGCTATTAGGTTTTGAGAATACAGTAATAACTCCTTACTTTCTGTTTGCCTTATTTTCTTGTCCTCATGCATTTAGAGATTCATTCAGCTTGCTTTGAGTATCAACCAAATTGCAGCTAAGTTGAAGTGTCCCTAAAACCCCACGGATCATGCAGAAAGTTTTTACATTTTTATGCTGTGTTTCTTTGGTTGATATTGGTACTTTCATAAGCTGCTTTGGTGAGTTGGATTTCATGGAACAGATAGATATGGTACAAAGAATCGTTGGGGAGAAAATTAGGAAAAAATAGCTGCTGAGAATAAACAGATGCTAAAACAATGGGAAGATCTTGATTAGGTCTGTCTAACAGTCATCATCTTATTGAGTTTAAATAACTGAAATATTTCTCCCAGAATTACCAGGAGGAAATTAAACAGAATAGTTGTATTAAACAGAATACTTAAATTAAACAGAATTTATATGGGTGATGTCTAGATTGGGAGAGTTAAAGGTGATGGTGGTTCTCTAGGTCTCTAGAAGTATAATTTTTAGGTACAGACTGTTGCTAAGGAAGAAAATTTGAAAAACCCTTTTGACAGTAAAGTACCAGGGCTATGGAGAGGTGGTGGGAGAGCATAATATGAAGAAGGAATATCTGATAGAGGGTTGTGTGAAGATGCAAATGTGCCAGCTGCAGGGAAATTCCACCAGTGTCAGGGACTGGGACTTGTGGTTAGAATGAGACACGACAGACCAAATATCGCTTGGAAAGCCCGAGCTCCTGAGTTCTGGTTTGCAGATGACAAAAAAGGACATGGCATAAAAATAAAGGCAAGCAAAACCATAGAATTCTCATCTTAATAGCTATTTGCCAGTAACATAAAATATTTTGGAAAAGGCTAACTTTGCCTAGAAATGAATTATGATATTTTCTTAAATTAGGGGACAGGATAAATAACTTAGTAGACTGAATTTTCAAACTAGCAGTTTTTCAAAGGTTGGTGTCTAGGTGAGATCGTTAATATGCCTGGTCTGGTTTTTTGTATGAATGAAGATTGATGTCCTGTGCTCTGCAGAGTTCCTTTACTAATAACCTGGAGTAATAGTCTTTGTTGAGCTAGTGCAGTCAGATCTTGCAGTTTCTTTAATATTCATGTTGGACATTCTCAGTCATGTCTGAAGGATTGGGCAGAAAGCTTGAATCTGATAGATGATCAAAGAAACAGGAGAATACGGAACTCTGCACAAGTCAGCTCCATATTTAAAATTGTTTAATGTCCAGAATCAGCTTTCAAGGAAAAAATCACTCATGAGATGAAGGAAGAAAAAGTTAGTCGGATGCTGGAAAATGTTTAATAAGGTTAAATTAAATACCTACATTTGTAAATCTTTCATACAAAGTTACATATGTACCAGGGACTCTGAATATCAGGAATTTTTCTGAAGTACTTGCATGCCTTTTCTTAACTATGTTTTTATGATAATTATGTGAAGGACTTGGGTAGTACGAAAACTAATCTTGGAACAGATATTGCCATAGTGAATGCACAAAATAGTGTCTCTATGCACTGAATAGGAATTTTTAATTCCATGCAACTTTAGCAGCTTGCTGGAGAGAGTCTTCAGACACTGCATAGCTCAGAAGGACTGAGTCAGGGAAAAGGCATCTGCACATTTGTTTGAAAAATTAGACAAAATGTCTAAGACAGCTGACATTACGAGTCATAATCCTGCAAGGTTTCATCTTATGACAGGTGTCTATGACACTTCAAGAATGAAATGGAGCTGGCACCGGGCTGCTCCTGGCAGGCCCCAATCTCTGCATAGGTGGGCACTGGAAAGGCTGGGGGCGGGTGATTTGTGGGGTCCACTCAGCATCTTCCAGCCTCAAAAAGCCTTTTTGTTCACTTGAGGTCTCTTTTGGCCTCATGAAAGGTTGCATTTCATAAATTAAATACTGTGTTAAGTGGGAAAAATGGTCTTTGAAAGTATTACTATTGATTGTAGTAATTCCCAGACTCAAAAGTAAGTGCGTTTTACCTGCAGTGTGTGATGGCAGATGGGTTTGTTTATTACCACCTGTTCTATCTGAGACAGCAGATGTATTTGTAAGCTGGTAATACAGTATTTAGTAAATGGCTGGCTTTCTGCACTGATTTCAATGTATTTGGGCTCAAAATCCAATCCCTTCCTTCTGAAAATAGTAATGATGATTTAGGCAGTTTTACTTAGTTATTCTGTCTAGCTATTCCCCCAAAATAGGGAAACAAGTAATGTTACAGCTTAGTCCTATCTCAAAGCAATTAATGCAATTTCTATTAAACTTAGTCAATGTTCATTAAAATTAATTCAAACCTTTGTGTTTTGCTGGATTTTTTCTAATGAGCTTGGGAAAAAACAAGAAGTGATGAGATGATAGATCTGTCAAACTAGATCTGTTCTCATACTACTCTTACTAATTCACTCTATGTTTTTACCTCCAGGCTACTCAGTTCTTTCTCAGTAAATACCTTTTAATTTTCAGAACTACTTTGTGAGAAAATTAATATACACGTTTACAAAAATGTAAAATAAAACAATCTAAGGATTTTATTCATCTAAAGGTCATTATTTTTTTCTTGTTAAAAAAACCACAGTGGATTATTAAAATTTTCATTAATATTAAGTGAGTTCTTAGCTTTCACTATAACATTCTTTGGTATACTGAAATGGTAGAAAGGTTGATTTTCTTAATTTAAGACTTTTATATAGAAATCCTGAGTGACTTCATTAGAAAGATGAACTGATGAGAATAGAAAGGTGTTAGAAAACGAAGATATTTTATACAACCTGTAGTAATCTGAAATTAAATTAATTGATTCTATGATGACCTAAAAGTTTATGTGACCAAGTGTTCATTAAATGGTATATTTTTATTACTTTCAGAATTTAAAATATTAAGAAACAATTTACTTTTTTTTTTTACTTTTATTAGAAATGTTTCCAGAACTTTCTGTGGCACCCATCTTGTAGAATTTCTAAGGTAAAATTTTCTAAGACATAAGCTGTGCTATGCTATAAAACCTGGTTTAGAAAGGGAATATGGTATCGTGAGTGTATATACAGCAGGTACATCTTGTGCATCTGTGGCCTAAGCCGAGGAATTCTAGTCTCTTTGGTTGGCTTCTTGTTGGGAAACAGTTCTGCATCATTCATCAGAATTATTTACTATTTTTTTCCCCACTTTTTGTAATTTTGCTGAGTTGGGGGCACTGGCGCTGCATGCAGCACACAAGATGCAGGCTCATCATAGATTTATATGGCAGGGTAGTGATATTTTTTTTCTCTTGAATACAAGTCTTTTCTCCTAGTAAAGCAAATTAAAGTCTCTGAAAAGACAAAGGGGGAGGGGAGGTGGCAACATCACGAAACAACAGCTGAAATCCACGTTTCAGAATCTGTAAATTGCAAAGCCTGGTAAAGAGTTTCAGTTTCTGTCCTCAGAAAACTGCTCAATGCGGGTACTTAGTGACTTTCATGAAATAGAGGCATCCCCTCAATGCTCTCCAGCATATTGTCAGCTGGCTTGGTGCTGAGAGCTGAAGTGCTGAAGCACATGATTCAGGGCTGCTCTGAAAGCTCAGGGCTCAGTTTTCTAGGCTTCAAACTTCAGGAGATGCTTTTGTCTGATTTGTGAGCTCTAACATAGACAAAAATACAGTCAGAGGACCTTCTCTTGGTGTCTGGCATGTAAAATGCCCAGAGATCCTACTGGGAGTGAACTAGCCACTATCAGAAGCATCAAGGGATGTTAGAAACTCCCAGTTCCACTGAGATTGAAAAACAAATATTTTATTAGAGGATTTAATATGTCTATATTCATTTATTATGAGAGATTCCATTTGTTTGTTCCATGGATGCCGTAGCTTTTAGGAAAAAATAAAGTGTTTTCCCTCTGCTTCCTTAGATCTCCCTTTGAAAGATGACAAAATGTTTTTGCTAAAATAGTCAGCTCATGTTTAAAACTACTGGATTAATAAGCAATAGAATACTAGGGAACTAATGAGTAGTATTAAAAACCAAACTAACCAAACAAACAAAACCCAGCAAAAACTGAGGATTCTTCTGGGGAAAAAATAATGCTAAGATTTCTAAGAGTTGTCTGTATTCATTCTCTATCTGAACATAGTCAAGAATAATGATGGTTGGGACAGTCTAAACTATCCTGAGAAATTATTCCAAAATTATGGCAATACTAGGTAGGATTTACTCTGACATTTAATTTGTGTGCCCATAATTCTGCATTCTGTAAATCAGAAAAATAAAAACTAGCATTAATAATAGACTTTCATGAGAGTAGCAGTAATCTACAACACCTTCTGTGGGTTTATGAAAATTGCAAACTGCACCAATGAATAAGCAGATATAATTTTATCTTTGCTGCTAGTTCTTTGATTACATGAAGAAAATTCCCAGGCTTGCTTTAGCTTCCTGTTGAGAATTTGCTCACAGTGATATCTAGGTCACTACACACAGATGCATGGCAGTATATAAACTTGAGTCACAGAACTTTAATGTCAGGCTCTTTTCTTTCTCTTCCCTAGAGAAGGAAATTCTGAAACTGTATTGCTTTCTGCTGCTGGAAACTCGCTGCATTTCAAAGTGCCAGCACAGTTAAGGGGAGGTGGTAAATGGTTGCAGAGATATGAGCAGCAAGTACAAGCCCCCCATATTCAGGAGAGAGTTGGGTCGTGGCTGCTCTGGTAGGTCCATGGCAGCAAAAAGCAGGGAGCAGGCTGGAGAACAGACTGCTCCTGAAGTGATGGGGATGGGTGTGCAAAGCACAGATTGCCCTTGGAAGCATGTGAGGTTTTTTATCCAGCTCCTTTTCTTTCTCAGAACAGTGGCAGGGTTGAGACTCTGGGCATACTAGAGCTGCAGATTACCAAAGAGTTAGATTTGGGAATTTTAAAATCCTAGAGATGCTGATCCCTTTTGGCTCTTGTTTTACAGGCCAAACAAATGGAGCACCTGTTAGTGCTTGTGTTTTTTGCCAGAACAGTAGAGACAACATCTGTGCCCATCCAGGGCTAAAAATCTCATGTCAGAGAATACAGCTCTTGAAGTGAGCAAAGCAGAATTCATGCATAATAGAAATTCATCTCTCCAAGATATAAAAAGAGGGGTCTTAGAGAAGGAATGGAGCTCTAAATGTGCCATCTAAAAGTAACAGGCAACAACATTTTTCAGCTCAGCTGAGCAGTTGAGAGAGTAGAGACAAAAGCTCTTCTGTAACTGCGTTAGATAAATGCAGAAGAGAGCTTAGGGTGAACCTCTCTGAATACCCTTTATAAATCAGTCTGCAGCTTGTTCTGCTTTATAAATACATATATATGTTCTATGTGAATACACTGGTGAGACTAAAACTGGAACACTGTGTCCAGTTCTGGGCTTCCTTGTTCAGTAGAGATATGGACAGGTTCAGCAAAAGGCCAGGAAAGATGACTGAGGGAGTGGAGGGCATACTGAAAGAGACTGAGAGCTGGAATTGGTTTGCCTGAAGTAGAAAGGACTAGGGGAGAATCTTACCAATGTGTTTACATCCCTAACGGGAGATAGTAACCTATGGAGACAGGATGTTCACAGCGGTGATCAGTGACAGGACAAGAGTCAACTGCCACAAACTGAAACATGGGAAATTGATTTAACCAAAGGAAAACAACCTTTCCCCCCCGCCCCGTGATGGGTGTTGGACACTGAAACAGTTGCCAGGAAAGGTGGTTGAATCATCATCCTTTGCAATATTCAAAACCTGATGGGATACAGTCCTGGGCAATCTGCTTTGGGTGATCTCCAGAGGTCTCTGCAGACCTCAGCTCTTCCATGCTATGGCTGTTTGGGCAGGAGTTGAACTTATATAAATTCAGACCATAAGTACATTTTTAAGTGAAGGCAATTAATTTTTAAATATTTGCCAAGGATCTTGATAAATTCTACAGCTGCAAAGCTTTTACCCCGAGAGTGAAATGTTTTCAAAAAAAGTGAACTTGATTCAAATATAGATAATTTTTAATGATAATTTTTAATGCAAGTCAGAACCTTTCAAGACTTCTCAGCTGGGTAGGATTGGATAATGTCACCTTAAGATTAAGAGTAAAATAACTTTTTAGAAAGAATGATATTCCTGATGCAGTATTTGAAATTTAATTTTAAAATTCTATAAATAATTATATAATCTGTCTCTGCAAGGATGTCACTGAAAAACATGAATCTGGTAAATGAAACTTTAATCTGTGTCTCAGCACATTTATATGTAGTGAAATCTTTCTTAGGTGATGGTCTTAAAGTGAAACAGTAGAGAAGATTGTAAAACCTGCAGAAAATGCTGTGTCATGAGCTCTGAGAGTAAGACCAGACCAAAGTCTTATTTAAAATCATCAAAGCAAAGACTTTTTACTGGGAAGCTTTAACTCCCTGGGACACCTCCAGCAAATGCTTTGAATGTCATAATTGTCTGCAGATGTGTCTCCTAACCAAGAAGAACACTTAGATTATGGTGGTTGTTTTATTTAGAAACTGTTAAGCAATACTGGACAAATATAATCGTTGAGTTGGTCAATACATGAAGAAGGGTTGAGTTTTTATTTCTAATTGTTCTCTTCTGAAATACAACAGACAGTTTAGAAAATACATAGCTTCCAGGGGCTTTCTGATTCGTTTTGTTTGTTTTGTGAGGGTTTTGGTTTGTGTTCTTTTATTCTATGTTTTAACTGAGAACAAAGCAGTTGCTTTTCTGACCTTATCCCAGTGAAACTGTGTTCAAAGCGTTGTGAGACTTCAGGGACTTAATTCTCCCTAGAAAATAATTAATGTGCTCCTCTTCAGCAAAATCTGCTTTGCTTTTTCTCTTTTTTTCCTAATTTAGCTGCGTATCTGCCATTTTTCCTTCATCCAAACACACAGAACTTGATCTGGTCCACAGTTTCATCCCATTTCCTTACCAGCTAAACCAAAGTTTCCAGTTAAACCAGTTACTGTTTTCCTGCTTCAAGATGAATATCTTAGGTCTGGAGTTTGAGTGCGGTTTTAAGTGACCATTTCTCCAATGATCATCAAATTTATCTAATTCATGTTTTTTCCTGCTTTGTTTTCTACAGTATCTCTCTTAAGCTGCATTTTCTGTCTTTCCTCCATGATTGTTTTTAGGAATTCCGCTTGCTGCCTTCTGTCATTCTCCTGGAGACTTTTCAGGTCATTGGCCAGCTGGAAATCTGCCTTCTCTGAGCTCTTATCATGTCATATTACAGCATCTTTCTTGTTCAGGTCCAGAGAAAGGCAGAGGACTTAAAGAGATTGCAATAGAATCAAGACTGGTAGTCCAAATTCTGTACCATGGGTAAGGGGAGCGAAGCAGCAAAGTAATACCTTCTGCAAGGTGACTATAGTGTACATATTCAAGGAAACACTTTGTCATCAAGATCTTCCACCATCTCACATAGAGGAAAAAAATGGAGACTGATAGGATTATTTAGGGGCAAAAATATTTTCAGAAAATTTCCTGTGTTTGTGTCTTCATCTTTATTGATTACAAAGATGAGAATCCATAATGTGGTTGGAATGAAATATTTTGTCTTTTAAAATTTGCTCTCAAAGGTGCTCATTGATGCCTTTCTTTACCTGGATGTGTGTCTCTGTATGTGTTGAGCATGATAAAAGAAAGCACCTGCAAGCTGGTAGGGATATGGGAACCTTTGACTTGGATCAGATGGAGTCTGGCTTTTCATGAATACTGACTTCTTGCCTTGCGGTGTGGTGAGTCACTGTCACCAAGGCACTGTCATTTGTCCTCCATTGTAAGTGGAAAAAGTGGTCTCCTAAATCTATGAGCGCAGGGCTGTCTTGCAGGAAACTCCCTTGCTCACATACTAGCTGACCTGTAAAATGTGTAGGACTTAACTATAGCACCAATGCTTTAAAACTCGAGTTGCTCACCCATGTTTTTGTCCTATTGCTGTTTTGTTATCAGGTTTGTCTAAGCATTAACTCCAAGCCATCAGCTAGCCATCAAAAAAAGTATTTTGTCTGTATTGTTAACTGTATTTTCTACTTCATGCATGGAGTAGTAATTTGTTACTCCATAGCTCTGAGCTACCCTTGAATTAGTAGAGTCTGTATTGGCTCGTGACTATTGAAACCAATATTGTCTTGTTTTCCTGGTCCCCTTGCACATAAAAAAGATTGACATGGCAGAGTAATAGAAAGTGTATTGCATTAGGGTTTAGTATTAAAGATAAACAACACAAATGAAACTGAAAGCATATGGCATTCCTTGCCTTCTCTGCCAGCCAATGAGCAATACATTTTGTATTATGATCCACTTTGGAGGCTTTAAACCATTAAAACCTTGCTGCTTTGTTTTGCATGCTTGAAAGTTGCCAGTTAAACCAACTGGAGTAGCCTAATTTAGCTGATTGTGTGACTGATGTGTCAGAGTTCTGGCTCTGAATTTTCTGCGCTGGAGGTAAAAATTTGGATAAAGTGAATTGAATACAGCACATTGTAGATCATAACAGGGTCTTAAAGATGGAACACTGAAAAACGAAGACATTATTTGTGAAAAACCTGGAAAGCAAATAGAGTAAAGAAATGGATAATTCTTTCACTCGATTAATACAGTGAAGAACTTAAAAAATTAAGATGTCCTTATGGCTGCCAAGTGGAACTATTTAGTATATCATAGAATTTGTTATGAAAATTCAGTTAAACTGGTAACTTTAGTGTTCATCAAACAAGATAACTTCAGATACCTCTACCCCACAATCCGATGATTTATGATCTGTGCTAACATTGAGTGTAGTGGCTTTCCCCTGTTGGAACAAAGGATTTGGAGTACTGACAGTGATTGCAGTTGAATGGATTCATTTAGAGTCATAGAATCATTTGGGTTGGAAAAGACCTCTAAGATCTTCAAGCTCAACAATTAACCCAACATTTCTAAGCCCACCACTGAACCATGTCCCCAGCTGCCACATCTACACATCTTTTAAATCCCTCCAGGGATGGTGACTTCTCCACTGTCCTGGGCAGCCTGTACCAATGCTTGACAACCCCTTCAGTGATGAAATTTTTCCTCATACTCAATCTATTTTCTTGATATAATGACATCAAGTAGGTAAAATAACTCAATTAGAACAACAGCAGAAAAAGATGTCACTGACATCTAATTGTGAAATTTTTTTTTAAATTTGTTTTGTCAAATTTTTTGACCGATTCCTATTTCACCACTATCTATATGGTATGATCTGTTATTTTTGTGGCTTTCTTGATATAATGACATCAAGTAGGTAAAATAACTCAATTAGAACAACAGCAGAAAAAGATGTCACTGACATCTAATTGTGAAATTTTTTTTTAAATTTGTTTTGTCAAATTTTTTGACCGATTCCTATTTCACCACTATCTATATGGTATGATCTGTTATTTTTGTGGCTACCATCTTATCTGACATAGGGATGGTATGAAGAGATTGACCTAGAGAGTGTGGTTTGAATGTTTTCAAGAAAATACATACATTCACCATTGGATTGTGTTACATTTGCTTAAAATATGATTGTCTAGAGACTCATAAGCATTCAGGTATTTGTTCTACTTTTTAATGATGTATTTGTTAATCACAGACTCTTAAAGGTCAAAGGAATGTTAGCTCAAACCACACGTTTCATTTGATTGAATTTCTTGGAAATATTTGATCAATTTGTTGTAGAATAAAATCAACATTCTCTGTGGCATTATTTATCTATTTCAATTTATGTCTTTCCTACTTTGCATCAGACTTTTTTGCCCTGAGATACAGATCTACTTAGACAGGTCTGGCATCGTGTGAGACAGTTTGTTCATTTTTTTTGAGACTTGAAAGTGGAGGAAAGGCGAAACCTCTTTGCATATTTTCTTTTAACTTTTCTGTGATTAAATGTGTTGTGTCAGTGAGTGATAGCCTGATTGAAGGCTCAGCTCTTTGCTGTTGTGAAATTATTATAGTACTGTCTAGAGGTAGGAAGGTGGCCTCAACAAAGCAGAATGATTCGCAGGCAAAGTTTTACCATAGCAGAGTCTGGAGAGGCTGAAGGAATGAAAAAGAATCAAAGAGGTTTCTGGAAGCCAGGACGGGCCCAGCTATGGTGCCTTGGCTGAAAGAGTCTTTCTCTGAGTCTGATCCTCTCCCAGTCTGTTCCTCACATCAGTCCAGCTAATCTGATCTCATCAGTGTTCTGGTACTTCTTTTGGGGTCATGCTATGCTGGAGACAAAATATGGTGCTGGTTTAAGCACCATTATCCAGTCCCTCACAATGCAGGTTGACATGCTCTGCTACAAGTACAGGGATTTTACTCTATTAGGACTTTGAGGCCCTTCTCATGCTTCTGGACTGGACTGTGGTAACTTCACAAGAGCAGAGACTGAGCCTTCAGTTATGGTGTTCTTCTTTCTCAATCTAATTAGACCAAAATATTAAAATATACTGATATTTCTTGTAATTACAAGAATGCTGAAAGCTTTTTATTGTTTCTTATTTCTGTGCAGGCATTTAAATAACTAGATTATGATTTTCTGCTTCCTAATTCACTAGACTAAGCAGTGGAGAAAAATAGAGGGTTTGTGGGTTTTTTACCACATCTCTCTTGTGCTCATCCTTTTACATTATCTCCTAAATAATTTAGTAAGTGGCAGCATATGGGTCATTCACATAAGTGTTGTTGCTTCTCAGAAGTTGCTAAGTGACAAGACTTGTGGATAGCCAATCTTGTGAGCATAGAAAATCTTCTTGAATTGCTTGAAAGTCTAACCTTTGGAATAGTGTAGCTGAGTCAAAAAAAATGAAAACAGTTTCGGAGTAGAAAAACTGTTGTTCACCAGCACAAACATTTTTGTCTCACTCAGCATATTTCTGAATAAATCCTATGTTGAAATTGAGTATCAGAATAAATTGGTACATTAATGTTCACTTTGCATGTCTATCTAAATTCAATCATTCACTCTCTTAATAAAACTCTGTTATTGATTTTTACATTCTAATTTGCCTCAAGGCTCTTCTACACAATTATGGGAAAGAAACAAAATACAAAAGATGTTCATGAATAGAACTATTAAAAAAACCCAAACACAAAGATGATTTAAATTTATGTTTTCCAGCTTTAAATCTAACAAAGAGCTTTAGCAAGTGGAAAGCTTCATGACAGTTAAACTGTTTAGACAGCTACACAGAAAGCACCAGAATGCAAAACTGCACGAAAAGTAATAGATAGTAAAAACTAATGTATATTTGGCTTATGAGACTTCCAAGTTCAGGGTATCTAAACACTCTTAAAAGTTAGATTTAAAATTCTAACTGAAGGGCTTTGCCTTTCATTCCAAACACACACAAATTTAGAAAAGGTTTCGGTCTGGATTTGACTCTAGTTTCTACTGCTCAAGTCTCTGAATGTTCAGTTAAGAATGACCCCAATATTTTGGTTATGGTGCTACATAAATAAAAGTAGTTATCTAACGGAGATTTTCGCAGAATCACAAGGCTTTTTTTTTCTGGAAAGAGATATATAGACACATATGTATATCTCTCTATGTATCTATGTGTATATGAATATACATATAAAAATATCCAAAGCAGTAATTTATTGAATTACTGAATTGTATCATGCAGTCAAATGCAATCCTCAGTCTCTTGCTGATCATTTACTAAGTGGGGCAGATATAATTCTGCAGAGAGTTGCTCCTGGAAAAAAAATAGAAAAGAGAGAGGATGAGTTGCACCAGTGTGGTCAAGCAGGTTTTGAGCTCCCTGTGTTGTGAAGCCATTTGTTGAACATGTGAGTAACTTAAGAATCTTTGTACTTTCTTGTCTGGTTTTTGTGTATAAAAAAAGAGAGATCCTCAGGTTATTTAATTAATCCAGTGGTAAGAGTATTTAGATGGGACAGGTGAGAATTTTTGTTCAACTGAAACTTCCAGTGAACACAAAAAATCAAGTCTGTAATCTAAAATTACTAGAAACTGAGTTTAGCTTACTTCTCAAGTATCATAGAGCAGCTCGCAAGGCAGTCCAAGGAACAATCCCCAAGAATACTCACCCTGCTGATTCTAGCCCTGGGGAGAGAGAGCGAAGTTTCAAGTCCCTACTGTGGATAGTAAGACATGCATTTATACTTACATAAATCCTTTTGGATCTGGGCTTCTCTGAGTTGCATTTAAATTATTAGACCTTGGTGTCAAAGCGTTCCTTCACCTACTTGTAAAATCCTAATTTTGGGGTACTTAGGGATTCAGCTTAGGGTAGGGCTTTGAGCTTTAGAGAACACTACGCAAGCATGTGAGAGGAGAGACTCAACTCTTTCATTGTCCAAGACAAGTGCAGCTGTAGCTGTGAAAGGTTGATTCCTCAAGAGAGGCAAATGAACGAAAGACTGACGAATGTCTAGACCTCGCTATGTGTTTGTTCTCTGACAGATGCCTGGTACAAAAAGGCTTTATACAGTGATGACATTCTTCTCTTAGAAGTAGTTCAGGTAGCTTCTAGGTTGTGTGGCTTAAGGTGAAAAACTAGAGATACTACTGACAATAAATTTTCCCAATCAGTAAAGTTACCAGCCAATTATGAAGTGTATAACGAGTATAAAAAAGCTGTTAGCTGACAGGAGAATATATAATAAGAAAGACTCAATGGATGTGGGACACCACAGTGCTGGGCTGCTTGTCTGGATTAGAAATTTGAGTGGCTTGCTTCAATCAGTTGGTTTTCTCCCTGTCACCAGTGGAGTGGAGCACCAGGTGTGTGTCAGGCTGGGGAAGAGGAGGATGCTGGGAAGAGAGACTAGTGCCTTTTAAACGAGGAGAATATCAATTTCTGAGCAATGCAGTCACACACAGAAAGGTTCGTTATCCTCTAGAATCTTAGGCAGGGAGCTTAGACTGCAGTCTCAACTGTTGTCACCAACAAACAACAATAAAGAAACTATGTGATGCTGTAGGTGGTGGTGAAGTACTAATCTTAAATGTCAAAACAAATTTTAATTTCTGAGAAGAGGTTATCATGGATAAACATCACTGCAGATTTTATTATGCTTCTGTCTAACATGGGTTTATAGTTTATATTCTGTAATGATAAGGATGATGAGGATTTAATGCAACAAGGCTATGGAGCAAAGTATTTTCTTCCAAAAGTAACTGAATTAGAAAAATTTTGTGTCAAAATACTGAATATATTTCCTGTTGCAATGAGACACCTCATTATTTATTTGACCTTTCAAAATTCTAGTATTTAAAATTGAACAAAAACTTTAAGAGATATACTCATATGAAAACTATAATGAGATCTATTAATAACTCTAAAACTCTGGTGGGCTTTTCAAGTGTAGAACATACTTCTTGGACTCTGATGACCTTTAAAACTTGAAGAAACATCTTAAGTGAGCACACTAAAAATATTGCTGTGAAAGGAATGAAAGAATATTGCTGTGGAAGGAGTGAAAGCTGGAATGTATTTAATGCACATGCACATTTGGAATAAAAAATATAACATTGTCAAAATGTTTTCAAAGTTCCCCATGTGAAACCTTTAGATTTCTCTGTGTTTTTAGGATTAATGGATTGCTCAGTAAATGGTTGAATCTCATCTGCCGCAGAACTTGGGGCATAGAATTTTCCTTCAGTGTCCTCTTTGTGTTGCAAAGACATACTTTTAAATATACACTGCTTTTTGTATGAAAATGACAACAATTACGGCTCTATACAACAAGCAGAAGAGACTTTTGGGCTGTCAGAACAAGATTTGCTGGTTTAGATGTCCTTTATCTCCTCCAATAAAATGGCAGATTTCTGTCTCCTTGGTGAAGCTGTCTTCAGCACTGAATGCAGGGCATGGCACAGGATTTTAAACTCTGAGAACACAAACATTCAGACTGGAGGGCAATTTAGGGCAGTTCCACTGATGCCATGTGGGTACCTTAATTTCTAAAGCCTTATTCTCCTGTTATAATTTGCTGCTCCAGATATGATTGTTTATCTGTATTGGCTCTTCCTCATCCATTGTAAGAACTTGTATGATTTTTCTGCACCAGGAAAAAGATTTTCTTAATTTCCTCTTGAAATTACAGTATGGACTAATTTAGGCAGCATGTGTGAGCATGCCATGCTCATTGCTTTTTGGGTCTGGGAAACTTTATTCTCTGGTAGATTATCTCTGAGAGTATAACCTTTTAAAACTTGTTTTCTGTTGTCCACTGGCCAACAAGTCAGCAAGTCACGTTATACGTCGGCTATATCCAGTTCAGTGCTTGCTCAGCCAATGATTCAAATAATTGTTAAATTTGCACCATAATAATGTGCATATGATTGATCTACTTCCCTTTTTCTCTTACCAAGGCACATTTACCCTTCTTAGCAATTATGGAAAGATCTATGCTCTGCACTAGTTAGTACAGACTTTTTAATCCAGAGGTGGATATGGAATTCCCCTGATGAATTGATCCTCTTTCTTCTGAAAAAGGCATAACTTAAACTTCCTTCTGACCTTCAGGCTTTGTTAGCTGAGATCTCCTCTTTCCTTTGTGATGCGCAGCTCATGTCATGTCTCATCTATAATAATTTTGTAAATTATTGCTAGTATTAAAATTCTCAGACATCTGTTGTTTCTTCTTTCCTTTTATAGTGTAAGGTCTATGTAAATATAAAATGAGAGACAATATTTGAGCCCCAAATATCGCATCCAAAGGAGAATGGAGAGGCACTTGCTTCAGATTGCTTACCTGCTTAGCATCACTGTTATCTGGCTTGTTCTCTGTTCTGTTACACTTAGAATGGTCTGACACTCTTCATGACGCAGAGAAACAGGGGACAGATGGATGTAAGCCAGGATGTGCTCTGATGTACCCACAGCAGCCAGATAGGCCTTAGGGGAGTAACCCTGTAAGCCTTTCAGCCACTGTTGTGGCTTTGGGCCAGTCAGAAGGGACTGTTCTTGCCATCTGGTGTCCTCTGCTAGCTGGTGTCACCAGGAAAGTGCTACCAATGTGCCTCTGCTTTATGGGCTGCATGGATCTGCCTAAAACATAAGAGGCTTCACCTCAACACGAGGAAGAGCTTCTTTACACCGAGGGTGTCAGAGCACTGGAACTGCTGCCGTTGTTGTGTCTCCTTCCCCAGAGACGCTCCAAACCCACCTGGGTTCCTGTGTCACCTGACCCAGGTGACCCTGCCTTGGAAGGGGGGTTGGACTGGGTGATCTCCAGAAGTCCCTTCCAACTCTACTATTCTGTGATTTGTTCAACAGTTTCCATATCAGATGATGTAGCTAATTTATGGTTTTTTTCATCCACCACAGAAGCCAAGGTATAACCCATTCTGCTTCTGTGTCCTGCCTTCCAGTAATCTCTATCCCTGTTCATTGTCCATTCAAAAGGAAACATCATTATCCCTGTATTATTCTACCCCGAGTTCCTCTTACAGAGGATGTAGACTTCTATGTCGTGGAGTTTCTCTACTGCTTTCATCAGGAAAAATACTGTAATCAGAGTCATTAGTCCTTGTGCTGTCTATTGTCCATCACTAAAATTTCACTGAACACTGGGTTATCACTACCAAGAAAGAATGACTTGATATTGGCTATATTGCATTTCTCACAAGGCATAATATTTAACTCTGGATATACACCGAAGAGTCCGTTAACAGACAAATTCATTTTGACATTCTTTGTGAGCCTGCAAAGAGATACATTTATATAATGAGGATGCCTTTACAATTAATTGTCATTTTTATTGTTTGAACGGGATGAGACTTTTTCTGTTTAAGTGTTATGCTTTTGATGCTCTTGTTTCATTATCCACACCCAATTCTGCCCAAGACGGATGGGCTGAAAACTGATCTGGAGTCTGGGATGTTTTTAATGGTAATTTCAGCTGAATCTGTTCCTCTGCCTGGCTCATCTGCTGATCTCATGATTGTCAGTGATGGGAGGGAGAAGGAGCTGCAGTGCAGGCAGGCAGGAGGGAAGGACAGCTTCAACTCACCTTAGCAATCCAGCCATGAGCCAGCTCAGGAAGTTTACTGAGCAAGAAACACATAACCAAGAGAGGATGAGCAGTGGAGAGGACAGGAGGACTGAGAGAGCCCAAAATTTAGATTTACTCACATCCTTGTGGAACTGCACCCTTAGTCTCACCCTGGGACTGCAATGCTTCAAAGATGAAAAAGGGAAAAAGTTGTGTCAGCTTGATTTATTCTAAGTCCATGAGTGCTTTCAGTCACAATTTTTAGCTCTGTAAGTTTTGTAAAGGGCAGATCTTAAAATTATCAAAGATCAGGGTTGAAATACCTCTCTTGACTTACGCATAGGAGAAGTGAGCGTGTTGGGTGATATGAACTTTTAGTCCTTTGCAGTGCAGGATGCAGTTTTCAGGAAGCCACATTATAGTGCAAGTAAGTTGATAATAGAAAAAATAATTTCCTGGAAGGTTTTAGAACTAAAGGACTATATTGTTTACAAGATGGACGTGTTTTACTGTGCTAGATTCTATTAGAAACCATGTATTCACTTTTCCATTGTGAGCAAGATCATACCCAAAACTTCCATCTCTTCAAACCCTTGGAATTTGGGCTATCTTTCTCCCACACCTTTTTCACAGTCCTTTGTTAGTTCAGGTTTCAGACATCTATAAACCTGGTAACTGCTTTAGGGCAGAGTCTGCAGCAGGATTGAAGTGTAGCATAGTTATTAATGGAAGGGTATGTATGGGGAGGACATAAGAGGAAAACACAATTTTCTTCCAATCTGCGTTCACCTTGTAAACAGTTTCAAAATGAATGATGAATGAAATGAGAATTCAAAAATAAATAATAATAATGTATTGTCAGGAAATGTTATAAAATGTTTTATATATAATGATTAGTTTTACCTTAATTACATCAAAATATAATTCATTCAAATTACTGTGTGTTTGAGTGGGAAATAATTGCATTTTAAATTTCATTGAAGAGACTTGGCAAACAAAATGGTAATTAAAAGCAGTTATTATATAAACAAAAAGCACCAAAACCTATAGGCCATGGATTTTTTATTCCTGTATTGAAAGCAAGCTAGGCAAAGTAATGATTGAGATTTATCCTAGATTAACTGAAGCAAGAATGAAAATTAAAAATGTATGTACCATAGCTTCAATATAAAACTCAGAAATTGCAATGTCAGTGCCAAGGTGAATTCCTGAAGACATGATACAGACCAAGCAGCTGTTTCGTTTTGCTATCACTTGAATAATTACTTTCCAACAAATTGAATAATTATACTTAAGGGCTGTCCGTGTAATGCAGTCTTGTAGTTATGGATTTCACTGGATTTTCATTCTCACTTCCTCTCTTATCATTCCCTGACTTCTGAATTTTTTTTCAGTCTGTTTTCCATGTATTTTTCCTTTTAATTTCCTTCAGAAGAAAAGCCATCATAACCAGTGCTGTTCTGTACCTGCAGAAAGACATTAAAGAGCAGTCCTCATGGAAGGTTCAATATTTCTATGTAATTCTCTACCCTCCTTTTCTTTCAAGCACAGGAGTGTTTTGCACATGTAGTGAAGGTCAAAACCTGAGTTTATTTTTTGCAGTTTTTCATTTGTGCTGTAGAGTTGCCTGGCAGCTTTAAGTGAGATTATGATATTAAGATGAGTTTTCTTTTTTACTGTGAGTGTATATTTTTATAAGCAATTCTTATCTTGACACAGTCACTGTCTTGAAGAGTTCCTGGTCTGTGGAAAAGACTAAAAAAGGGGTATTATTATTCTCATCATGTTCTAAATGGGAAACTGACACCAAAAAGTCTTGTACAAGTTTGTACCAAGCCAGGAACAGAACACCAGTTCTTTTGAATCCCGTTCTAGAATAGTATGTTCACAAATAGCCTTCCTGACTTTCAAACCCAGAAGTCTGTTTGAAATTACGATTTCCAGAATTCAGTATTTTACTTTCATTTGAGGCACCTCCAATGAACTTCTCAAGCCATTATGTGCAGGCAAATGCCCGTTTCCTCAGGAAGATAAAAAGTGGGCTCATTATGCTGAGTAAACTGAGCAAAGCTGGAGTGTACAGCTTGATCTGTCCTTTTCTCATTGGAGTTTCCTTTCTGTCTCTCTTGCCTGCAGCAGAAACACCGGGTGTTTGTGTCACGTCAGAGAGAGCTGAAGAACACACTGTTGAACATCCCAGTATATCAGACTGAGGTAGGTCCAACTTTTCACTTTCTTATTGTTTTTATCAGTTACAAATGCAAAAGCAAAGGGAACACATATGATGAAACCAATACTTTTCCAGATTCCACTCTGAATAGGGTTTTTTTCTTCAGAATTATTGATATAAAAATCTTTTACATCTCTGTTCTACTCTAAAGGTTGCTGCTTTTTATTGCTGCATGATGACTGATTTTTTCATGAGTTGGATCCAATTTCTTTAGGATTGGTCTAAGCTTTTGCCTTGAGAATGGGGAAAGGTTTCATTCTTTTTGAGACTGATGACTCTTATTGATTTGATGTCCTCTAGAAATCTCTTCAGAGGAATACGCTCTTCTTACAGAGGTAGATTAACTGTTTGACCTTTAAGAACCACATGAAAATCAACTCTCTTTTAAATGTAAAAATGTCACCTGGTAATAAAAGGGACTTCTTAATGTGTTTGGGAGAAAACTGAAGCTTTCTTTAGTATTTTGCTAGAGCTTCACTCTGTATTCTGCAACTTGCCTTGTGGCAGATTGTTTCATTATACAGCAGTATCATTAATCTTTTTTATTATCACCTTAAAGATAAACAAACAATGATTTTGTTGTGTTTCACACAAGCAGTGCATTTTAATTTCGTAGGCTTGTATTATTGACTTAAAAAACCTGCAATGTTTCAGCTGGAAATACTGACTTACAAATATGAAAACTCTGTTCAAATGTGAGGAGATGACATCTGTTGTGCATATTAAATAAAGTGTGTGATTTTTATCTCTTCCACATGGAGCTTAGTATTAACTAGGAGAGCTGATATTAATTAATTTGAGAAGTAATGACTTGTCATTCATTTTTGCTTTCTTGCCAATAATTGTGCTGTTCTGTGGGCCATACTGAAAGCAGGTCTTTTCAAGGATCCAAAGGTCGTATGGATGGGTCCATTTCAGTAATAATAATTTAAAATTCAGGTGGTTTGATAATCTACCTCTGCAATGTATTTCTTTATTTTGCCACTTCTCAAAATGTTGTTTTTTGGTTTTGTGTCTAACAGTGAAAGATAATAATGCTGTTAATTTTGATGAATTAATTATTTATGGGGATTAGATATCATTTTCTCAATTCCAGAGAGTGGAAACATGGAGAGGTGGTGTTTATTGGCATTCATTTCTACTAGTGTTATGATATGAAATTCATAGGATGTGTGTACACTTATAAATGGAATAAGTGAGAATCCCACATCTTCTGGGGATGTCCTTATTAAAATTGTGAATAAAGTTTTGTTTAGCATTCAAAGTCAAGACATTGCTGTCCTGGGAAAAAAGCATCCAAAGCGAAACAAAACCCAACAGACAAATTTATGTGCCACAGACAGAGGTGTAATTGGTCCATCTTTTTGGCTTTGGAAAGTGTAACAATGATGTAAATGACCACAATTAGAGAATGAAGTTTGTTTAGAATGTTTTTAGGGGAAATCCAAACAGATGTTTCTGTTATTCCTTGACTCAGGTGTTCAGAACTCTGTATTCTCTTTGTTCTGCTGGTGTACATCATATACGATAAACTGAAATATGTAAGTAAGAACGAGCAGTGATTTAAAATATGTGCACAAAGCACTGGTAACCAGAATTATTCAAGAAACAACAAATACAGCAAAAATTTATAATGACTGTGATTTAACTTGAAGATTGCAACATTATGTTTTGTTTCAGAGTATTGGCCTAGATTCATTAAGCACAAGTAGCACGTTGGTGAAATTTCTGCTACTGTAAACTATCATAACTTGAAGGCTCCTCATTTAGGATTTTCTTTCATAGCAGACAGGGATTTTTGTTCTTTTTACCTGAGAATGAAACATTTACAGAACAATATGTATGTGGAATGAATGAGTTTATTTTAAACCATCTTTCTTGAAGACTCTTTCTATTTTTAGCCCGGTTCAATTATGATTACTGAAGAAAAGTGGTTCTGGAGACTAGATTTCTGTAAGTGCTGAAGGCAAAAGCATCATATTTTTTCCTTCTTCCTTGGATTTCATCCAAAGCCAATTCAGTTTAATCTGCCTGCTGCTGCTCTGGAAGTGACATCTGTTCAAATTTACACTCTTTATCATGGCAGACATGTTGTTTGTGTGTCTGCTTACCCCAAGCCCTTGTTCCAACTGCCTCTTGCAGATAATTTGTGATTTTTTCCTTCAGTCTCTCATAATTTGCTAGGCATTGAATTGCTGCATTTGGAGCTTTGCTATTATTTTTTATTTCTTTTCCTCAGTTTTGCAATTATGTTTTGAAGAACAAATGAGAAGTCTAGATGCAACCTGTGTATTAACAAATATACTGAGAAAGGGTAGATGAGAAGTGAATGGGTGTAGGGGATGTGGCACACCAGCAATACTCCCTGTCATGTTATCATATGTACGTCTAGTAAGGTATGGGCTCTGATGTCTATACATCCCTTTTGTAAAATAAATTTTGCTTTGTAATTTTAGCTGCAAAAGTAGTCCAAGAACAAACAGCTACATCCAGACCATATTTTTCTGACATGGGGTTTATATTTATTTATATGTAGATAAAAATTTTCATACTGTAAGAATTCTAAAATAGAGAATTTAGTCTTAAAAGCTATGAGATGGCCTTTGAATCAGAACTGTAATTAAAAAATATTCTGAATACTTGAATATCTAATGATGTTTTGGATAAATACAGATTTCCATTTTCAAATTTTCCCCGAAATCGTGAAGTCATGAAATCGCCATCAAATACAATATTTTCAGTTGGTCACTCCAGGACTGAGATTTATAATAAATGAGAATTAAAAGAGAGATGATAAGAGCTATCAACTTTATGTATATGAGGACAAGAAACTCCGTAGAGCAGCACAATTTAAAAAAGAACGTTAGTAGCTACCATAGATACCGAAAGGTAACCCTGAGACCATCTTAAATTTTGTAGCTTTGGAGCACTGCAATGGGAGTGAGCTATTGGAATGGGCTGAGGGGACTGAGAATCACTGCCTCCTGCCTCTGTAAGGTCACACAAAAAAAAAATTGTATTGACTATGGTATGTACTGAAAGAAGTAAAGTGCTCAATTAAACAAAAAAAAATTGCATTGAAATCTGTTGTAATTTTGAAACATCAGAGAAGAAAAGAATTGATAAAGTAAAATCAGCACAATTTTAAAGTATTTGGAGCTGAAATATGAAACTAAATATCTAGAAAAATGCCAGTATATTAATTTACTGGTATTTGGTGCTCTAGAAATGATCAAATACTGGTTCCCACATCCCAAAACAGTAGAGTCCCCATTTGGGTTATTCTTGATTATTCTTTTTTGGTTATTATTCTCCCCTTTCAGCACCCCGGGTAAGAGGGCAAACTTGAGAAAGGGAGATGCCCAGAACCGTAACTGCTGTAGTCCCACAGAGCTGTGCATGGGCACCATGGCCCATCCAGACTGACTTGCTCTTTTTAGCATCCGTGTGTATTGATCCTTCTCCTACTCCTGAGACAAGAGCCTGCTGGCTGACTCGTGAACAAATAGGAGCTGACACACCTTTGAGCCAAATGTGCACAGCTGTGTGATCCATCTGGAGAGTGCCTCTGCTTCGCGGGATGACAAAAGACTGGTTGAGAGAGACAGTGAAAATACACTGCAGAAACAGCAGTTGTGTTCTTGGTGTCACGTTCTCCCCCTTTCCAGTGCTACTGTTCCTTCTTCTGCATACTTGAACCTGTGCTCGTGTGATACACATGCCCCTGCCACATAGCAAACAATTTTTTTAATCACTTCTCAGATTTCAGCCCTTACGATTCGCGCAGAAATTCTGTTGCTTGTGAGAGTTAGATTCTTGCCTTTGTGTCTGCATAGCAGTTGCTGTCTATTAGTATATGATGAAAACACCTTTTAAGAGGTGTTGATGAAATCACTGTTGGCCATCATTTCTGTATCTGCTTTTCCTGGTGATAAGCTCTCCAAAATTACATCCATTGCCAAGAAAGTTCCTACAACCATCAGTTGGGATCTTTCAAAATATGTTTAAGAATGGACATTTCTTAAGGTTTTCTGAAACTCTTCCATTGGGGTTTCTCTAGCAGAGAACACTGTGGAGAGCTTTTATTTCCAAAAGAAGATAAGGCAATGCAAATGTGTTTCCATAGTTGTCTCAGAACATTTTATGCATAACATGCTCACCTGAATTCAGCCATTCACTACAAAATACGGAATGCCTTGCCCTAGACATCAGAAAGTCATCAGGTGATACTAAAAAGGAATAGTCAAACTATATAAGAACAAGAATAATAATTCAGTTTGTCTTTGGTCCGTTATCTTCTCATTGATATCAGAGGAGGGTTTTTTTGCTGTTGTTGTAAATCCATGACAACTTTGCTAATGATAATGTGTCACTCCTTAGAATCAGGAGAGGTAATTTCAGCATTTGTTTTTATTTTCTCTTTTCATCTCCACGTGCTGTACATTTTTAACATATGGTCAGGATCATGACAGTTCATTGTTTTCACATGCCATTCCTTGCAGATTTCACCAAATTTCTTTTACAAAACACTAAGACATTTGAATTTTTCCCTTTTGCTATATATATGTTTTACCATGTATGTTCTGTTATGTCTGTGGAGTGCTCAGCAGAGGATGAATGTAAAATAATTACAAGAGCAGGATATAGGAAGTAATGAATTGTTGATGTTTACACAATCTATTTGATGGATTTTGCTAAGTGAAAATTTACTCTTTAATAAGTGGGCTTCCAAGAACATTATGAAAGCAGAGGTTGTGTTCAATTCCTATCAGTCTATTTACATTTTCTAAGTACTAAAATAACAAAATACTGCAGTTCTTCTTATTATAATTGCCTTGATTTGGGCTGTTTTTATGGAATCCGGTGAACATTACACAGCTAAACATGTTCGACTTCTGTTGATATTTGGCTATGACTTGGGTCTTGTTTCATGGGGCAATTAATTCACTACGTATCTGGAGAGGTAGGTGTGTTCCCACTGGAAATTCAGACCAAAGTTTGTGGTATTGATCCAAATAGTTGGGGAGATCTGTTATTGCAGTTCTCTGAAAGAGTAGCCACAGCAAAGTACTTTCTCTGTGCAGAAGTTAGCGGGGCTGTAAGCAGACAAGTTGAGTTTATTGACAGAGAATATTTTACATAGCCTATATGTAAAGGTTCCCATCCAGAATAACTCCTTCAAGCCACCACAAATAACATGCAACAAACCATCAGCTGGATATCCAGTGGTGTGAACTGTGCATTTTTTTACTGTACCTTAATTAGTGAAATAGACTGAGATCTTATTTCTCTGCTGCTTCAAAACTCACTGTCTGAACAATTAATAAAGTTCTATTTTATCAGTATATGGATTTAATCAGTTTCTCTCTCTGCATGACAAGATTTTGTACCACATCCGCCAGTTAAATTCATTGATTATTCTTCTTACTGGTTTTGTAATTTTTTCTGAAGTGGGGAGCAGTACAGGAAGACAACATGGGTAAGTGCATCATAAGGCAGGAGAAAAAGGTTGAATGCAAAACAGTTGTATATGTAATCACCTTGATTACTGTACTCAATTTTGCTCCTCCTTCTGCTACATATTGTCCTTTATATGACATAGAGACCATATTTGTCTTTATTAGAGTCACTTGCTTTTTAAGCTGACTTTCTGAGTAGGCTGAATATATATTATATATATATTTATAGTATATATCACTGATATCATTTTACAGCACGGGATGGGTAGATTTTTATCCTATGTCAGCATATGCATATTAGTATTTCTCACTTGCTAATTAAAAGGAAATTCTCCCTATCAGGTCTTCCAGACAAGCAGCTTGGGGAATGCAAACCAGGACCTGACTTCTATTTTGCTTCTGCAGTGCAGAAAAATAACTTATCTTGATTGTTCTGTGTTATGTAAGAGAAAATTCTGGAACACATTGCCATCACCACTGACATGGGGTCAAAATGAGCTTGTAGGAAAATGTTCCAAGTTTCTTAAGTGAAACTTCACCCCTCCTTATTATCAATATAGGAGAACTGTTTCACTAAATAATAATCTTCTCAGTCTGAAAAAAGACACCCCACCAATTATATAGTAAATTTCCCACCAGTTGACATCTCAAATAAGTATATTTGAAATAGTCACTTGTTTGAAATTCTTGCTTATGTTCTCTTGCTTTTTACAGAGGCATCTGAGGCACCACTGTTTTCACCTCTGTGGAAAAGGGTAATTAACTGAGTGTCACATTAGGAAGATGTGGCTTGATTATTCTGTCTTGCAATGTTTGATTTCCATAACATTAAAAGTAAGCTGTTAGCATAAAAGGAATGCAAATATCTGACATAAAATCAGCTGTGCTGCTGTCACCAGTTCTTGAGAAACGGTGGGAGATTCTCCCAGCCTCAAGGCACCTGCTGCCGTTGAGCCTTGCCAAGGTTTCACTGAGCGGTTGAGGGGGAATAGACTCAGCTAACCATTGATGGCAAAAGCTCTGAAGAAAAACTATAAAACTAATTTTTAAGCTTGAAGAGGAACTCAGCGTGTCCCTTGCCTGTGGTGCAGTTGTTTGGTAATGCAGCTCAGAATGTCCCGTGTGTGGGGTTGGACCAATGCTGCATTTAGCAGCACAAGGTCTGACTCCGTGATGCCAATCTGATGGAACAGCCCTCTGTTATCTGGGCTTTGGGCTGTTTCCTTATGGAACCTGTTCCAGCTGATACAGACTGGTATGCCAATTCATTTAGTGTAGTAAGCCTTTTCAAGTGCTTTTTTTTCTGATCTGAAAAAATTTCATTTACCTTTGGTGTTACTAATGGCTCGATATTTCCTCTGAAGTTGTGTGGGAGTGAACAAAATCAGCCTTTTGGCTATGTGCGAACTGATAGCTTGGAGGTTGGCTTCCATGGGTTCCTATCAGCAATTTCTAGTTATGCAGGAGGCCTGAAGACATGCAGTAGTGTTGCTCCTGGTCTGTGGTGGCAAATGTCGTTTGTCCCAAACTATCTGGAAAGTAGTCTCCTTTTTTTTTGTGTGTGTGTGTGTGTTGATCTTCAAGGTCTCTTCTAACCCCAAAAAACCTATGCAAAAAAATTTTTTTTTTTCCCTAGAATTTCTGTTATCTATGGTGCAACAGTCTCTAGGATTACATATTGCAACTTCAGATTCCACCTACAAATAGAGATATACCCTCTAGTCCAAACATGATTCTTCCTTATTTTTCCAATACAAGAGTTGCACATAAAAGTATTGCCAGGATTCAATTTTAAGCATTGAAATCTACGAGAATGGAGATTTATTTGGTCTACATTTTAGTCATTAATAGGTATTTTGAAACCATCTCCCCTTCCCCCCCCCCCCCAACTTAATC
>VZRR01007730.1:652378-771825 GCA_013398015.1 Oreocharis arfaki | reverse complement strand
CCCCCGGATTAACCACTTTTATTTAAGTAAAATGAAATTTAAAAATTGGTTCTCTCACTGGACTGAATAACCTTTCAGTTATTTTTTTTTAAATTTTAATAATGAGACTAATTTAATGGAATTTCTTTTATAGGAGGGCATTCTAATAGAATCTCAAAATATGAGAAACAGCAGTTGTAGTTTTTCTAGAGGAAATCTGACAGGACTTGTGTTATGTCTCACACTTTTATTTTAGTGTATTTTCAGTGCTGGCATGATGTAAACTGCCTTGGTAAGGCACTATTAGTTTCCACTGTTTCTTTTTTTATGCTATGTTTAGCTTTTCAAGATGAAAAGTTGTCTTTTTCATCTCTCTGTCATATCTTCCTAAGCAGAGGGGAAATTGGAGCAGACAGTTTTAATACCTTAACATACAGTAGGGAAGGCAGGAACAGGTTCAATATAAAAAAAAGCAATCTAAAATTCAGCATATTAAGTGCCTGGAGCTTGAAAAGGACTAAGGTGTTATAACTTAATAATCCCTTTTTGGAATCATATTTTGGACAAAAAATAAGGGAGGAAACACAGCTCAAGATTTGTGATAGAGTATATTGCTCTGTGGGGGATAGTCTGTTACTTATTCATTGCACTGCATTCTGCATAGAAGTGAAAGTAGGTTTAAATTAGCATTTATGGATTATTTGGCATTTAGTTTATGATAGTTTAGATCAATAATTAAGACATACTTTTTCCTGTTATTAAAATTTTTGCTATGACCTTCACTAAACCCCAAAAATGAATATTTAAAAAAGAATAAGGTGATACTTTCCTCAATATATCTTAAATTTGTTTCAGTTATGTAGTAACTGAAAATATCCATTAGTAGCTGATCGATGAATTTTTTTTATAGTCTTTGCATCAAAATGTTATGGGCAGCCCTTATGGCATCCAAGCTGGTTGCCTAAGCAAAGCAGTCGTGGATTTGGGCAGCTCATGCAGGGGGCTGACTCTTCCACCTCAAGTTGGTTGGTCTTCATCAAAGCTGAATTATAGAGAGCTAGAAAATGTAGTAAAGATAAACAAAATACGGAACACTGTAGAGGAACTGAAAATGCTCAGAAATCCACACAACATTTGTAAACTCTTTCAAATTCTACAGTTGCAATTCCAAACATTTTGACATAGGACAAAATAAATATAATTTACCTTCTTGTGATGACTTGAGTATTATATCATTTGCAGTTAAAAATTTAATTAAGAAGGCTTTTGGAATAGTTTATATATGAGTATTTTCTTCAGCTTGCATTTTTTGAAAAAACATTATTTCTGAATATATATGAAATAATATTACTTTGCCTGATTCTATCAAGTACATGTAGAATGGAAATAGGCAAGAATAGTGATTTAAAACGTCATTCATCATAATTTCAGAAGTTACTGCAGACTATGTCATTAAATATGGGCATATAAATAAGCAAAGTGCTTGGTTTATATGTGCAATTATTCTGAAAATTCAGCAACTAAAAGGGAAGCTGTCAGAGGGTGCAAACATCTTGTTACAGTGGGAATAGTGCTTTAATCTCATGGCAGCCAGAAGCAAGAAGGACACACACCACATTTATCAGCCCAGAGCTGTGCTGGGACTCGAGCTGAGCAGAGGCTGTGCCCATTGGTGACAGTATCAGACCTGGGCTGTAAAAAAGCTGTTTCCTCTGGGAAGATGTTATTAAAAACTTTGGAACCAATTGAAAATAGACTTGTGTACCTTGATTCCCAGCTCTCTAGAGCTGAGACATCCCTCTCTCCTATTTACTTCCTCGACTACAAACAAAGTGACAGGTGAGTAAATATTAGTAGACCTGGTTAATAACAGTGCTATTTTATTTCAGGTAAACTCATGTAAGTCACTACAGATAACAACTCTGAGTATACCCCCAGTGAGAGATTTGTCAGGCATTAGCCAACGTTAGCCAACATTTTAAGAATGGATGTTCAGTTCTCATAATTTTGAATACAAAGAGCTGCATAATTTTAAGTTGAATATTAGAAAATAATTTCCTTACTGAAAGGGTTGTCAGGTGTTGAAACAGCTGCCCAGGGAAATGGTGGCACCACCATCCTTGTTAGTGTTCAAAGGAAGTGTAGAAGTGGCACTTGGGGACGAGGTTAGTTGGTGAACATGGCAGTGCTGGCTTAACAGTTGGACTTGATGATCTTAGAGGGTTTTTCAACCTGAATGAGCCTATGATTCAGTAATACCTTATTGTGCTCTTTCCACATCTGCCTACTTTGTCCTTTGTTTTGCAAAAACTCATACGATGAAGTACTTAAAGCATAAATTTCTATTTTGTTGTTTCACCCTACTCAATCCACTCTCTGAGTGTAGGAAAAGAGTAAAGTCCTTAAGCTGCTGTGGAGAGGATACAGTGATGTTCTGTAAATCAAGAAGGCAATTTTATATGACAACATAAATCTTTACTATGGTTGTATTTCCTCAGTTGTGTCACCAAGACTGAGTTCCCTTTAGATTTCATCCAAAGTTGTGAAAACCATAAAAGAAATATTTAGTGGAATCCATACTGTGTTAGAAAAACTGCAAAGATGCGAAGTGCCTGCAGTTAAGTTTGTTTATTATTGACTTTATTATGCATTTAATGACAATTGCATTCAAAGGAAATGAATTATCAAAGATATGACTTTCATATGCATGTAGAAGGGAATAAAGATGAGGGGCAGGAATATTATTATGTGGAAAGGTTTGGAATGAACTAGAAAAAAGAAAAAAACACTGAAAAATAATTTTACAACTATTACTGACATTAATAAATCTAAAGGCCTTATTTCATTTGATGTCAAACCGGATGACTTTGTTAAACTTGAAGCATTCAAAAATAGACACTTGTAAATAATGACAGAAGATGAACTAAAACTTTATGATTAAAAAGAACTCTAGCTCTTTTATTTAGGTTTAAAAGTTGATAGCTTAAAAGGCTCTAAAGATATATTTTAGGACTTCATAAATTAATGAATTAAATTGAGATTATTTTCATTCTTTCAGATTAGAAGTATTTAAATCTAGCCTGGCTTGAGCAGTTTATTCTTAGCTGTTGCACAGTCTACTAAGTATTTCATGGAAGGGTACACATGTAGTTTTAGATATGATAAGATTAGGTGACTTGTGAAGCCTTATTCACTTTAAGGTGTCTGCCCAAGGTGGAATTTAAATTCAGGGAAACTGTGTCGACTATTTCCATCATCCTAAGCACAAGTTTATTAAGTCCTAGAGTATTACTAATTGTTAATCGATTTCAATTTTGCTTGATAAATTTCATTTTTCAGGAGGTACTCTGTTCTTATTCCCTTCCTTTTGCTTTGCAAATGTATTTTTAATTGGCAATCTTATCAACTGTGTTAAAATGTCTTTATACTATAAACAGTTCATATCTCATTGTTTTCTCAATAAATCGATCAAACAATCTATCCCATTTATTTCATATAACATAGTCGTTTGCTTTAGTGGAAACAACTAATTTCATTACATGGAAGCCACTTGTTCGTGTTCCCTACTGCTGCATAGCACACGATGACAAACTCACTGAGCTGTGCAGTGCAGAGGAAGCAAGGGAGAATCTAAATATTTTAGAGGTCTGTAGTACCTCTGCAATAGCAATTGATTGTTAGGGACGATTTATTTCCTTTCGTGACTGCTTAGGTCCAGGACAGATCTTAACGGTCTGAGTATAACTTAAAATCTTGTTATTTCCAGAGCTGTGATGGTCCCAGATTGCTGTGTCATGAACTGGAGTTTGATGAGACATGACTGTCATGTTTCTGAGTCACATCTTTGGACATTGTCATGTGAGAGTGGCTGAGAGTGATTTTTAGGAATTTTGTTTCTAGGCACTCAGACTGATTCTGGGATGTTTTGTGCACCTTCAGTTACCTGTAGAGCAGCAGGTTCCAAACAGAGGAACATTTAGACTGTGTTATCCTACTGTTTTTAAAAGTATTACTTTTATATGACATTTTACCAAAAACCCCAGCAAAAAAATAAAAATCTTGAGGAAAAACATGAGGAAGGGGAAATGCTGATAGGACCTAAAAGTTCCAGTGGTGATTTTGTGGTTTGCCTGTTGGTGCTGCCATTCTGTGCTCTCCTAGAGGCTGGTGCTCCCCAGGGTTTGATTTACCACATAATTCACACAGTGCCTGAGTGTGGTGGTGTTGCCATCACCTGTCTCTCATCTTGACCCCTGGACTTTGCAAATTCATTGTGTCTGACCTCACTAGACACAAACTGTACGGTGAAGCTGAGTGCTAATCTGTTTTTGCTTCATCTCTTTCAAGAAAAAGGTTCCACCCCAGTATGGGCTATTTGCTTAAGAGCTGGACTCATTGATCCTTGTGGGACCCTTCCAACTCAGAGTATTTTGGGATTCTGTGAAAACTGCAGCTCAGTTCATCACACTCCATAGTGTCACAGTTACTGCCCCAGTAAGATTAATTTTTTATTCTGTTTTCAAGAGCATTCTCTAACCCCACTGCAGATAAATGGAAAATTATTTGATGTCCAACTTAATGCTTTTACATAAACATTATACTTCCTTCCGATAAGTCTTTACCCTACCATTGTTACAAATGACAGCTAGATCATAAATGAAAGACTTTTTTTCAGTTTGTCTATTTTATGTCTTAATTATTTCACACAGCAGCAAAGGAGGGAGAAACGTTTGGAAAAAAATGTGTTTGTAGAATCACAAAATTTGGTAGAATGAGCCAGGGGTGGATGTGGTGTTTGATGCTACTTTTAATTCTCTTTTTAACTGACTAGATGTAAATGTGAAAATATCCCATTAAAGAAATGCACAGTAAGTTGTTAGCAAAAAAAAAGCACACCAGAAATCAGATTCGCTTCTCTTCCTTCTTAAGTTCTTGTTTTCCTTTGTCTTTTTTGCTATGATGAGTACAGAAATGAACAGCCTAATTAAAGCTGAAATTGTGTGAAGTTTTTAGAAATGTGTTTCTGTACAGTCTGTAATGTTATTAGAATTCTGTTAGCTAATTTAATAATAATTATCTTAGGTAAAGGCTATCCTGGTTTTGTTTTTTAACAGGATCTCACCATGACTAATAAGTGTTAAAGATTGTCTCTAATAATACCTAAAGATTTAAGGGCTGCACTTTGACAAAAGCATTTAGAAATTTCAGGTAATTTTTCAATCTTGTGGCTTATGGAGAAGAGAAAAGGCCTAGTTTGGGCCAGTGAATGCAAAATTGCCGATGTCTTCAATGGTGCAATTAAAATTTTTTTTGAATCCTAATGACAGCAATCAATACAATAAAATAATTTACCTTTTTTTTTTCTGTAATGACTAGAAATAATTGAAAAGAGAGTCTTTATCCTTGGAAAATTTCCAATTTGAAATGAACAGTCTAAATCTGTCACAAACTCTTCTGCCAAAAAAATTGGAAATATCAGTGTAACTTTTACAGAGATTGATAGGTAAACTTGTTAAAAGGGATGCTCCAGAGAGCATAGTGCAGAGGAGAGAACCAAGCTGGGAAGAAATCACACAACAATGCAGCAAAATGTCCAAAGAAAAGTAATTCCAATTTTTATGCGAACGCTGAGTTTTTGAATATCTGATTTCTCAATTTTGTTGTTATGAAGAGCTAGAGATACTTGAGCAAATCTGACTTTTTAGACACATTTTTAGAGAATATTATTAATTTTTTTTTATTTCTTTCTAGAGGATAAAGTAGTTACAGGTTGTTTCTGCCTAATGATAGAGGGTAAATGACATCAGTAATGAAATATTAGCCAAAGGGGACCAAATGAATTTCTTGCAGATCACCTCATTAGCTTGTTTCCAAAATATATTCACTAGAGTGAAATTGCAGCATGTGACTGGCTGTAGTGACAAACATCTGTTGTCTTAGCTCCTAAACGGCTTTGGGGAGTGGGTAAAGACAAACAGTTCTTATTTAATCAGGTTATACATAACCTGAGAGACACTTTTTGTCATCTGTGGTCTTGTCGCAAGCTGCTGTTACTCCTTAAAAATTACTTATGGGGTTAAGTTTCTCTTTAAAGTTGCATGATCTTTTAGTAACAGCATTATTTCCTTCTGCTTTGCAATGATTACGAGTGTGAGAGGTGCTATCATCAAACAAACCAAACCAACCAGCCAAACCTGCCTGTACTCCAGAAAAACACCTGAGGGACTGAGCAGTTCCATCTTAAAAACAAAGAAATGTGGAAGCACCAGAGGATGATGTAGATGAATAAAACTTAGTTAAGTTTTAAACCTGTTCATGATTGATGATAATGAAAAGGAGGCAATGCATTGTATATCCTGTGTTTTCTGTACCTGAGCACGATCTGTGTTTCTCTCAGCTCTGAATGTCTTTGTGTTTGTTTAGCTGTCAATATAAAGACAACCCTGCCATTAAAGTGGTTGAAAAACTCAAGAAATTATTTAGAAAAGGTTTCTAAGACACTCTCAAGAGTTGAACATGAGGCTACCAAAAAGTAGTTTCAGTTGACTTCGGGGGAATGATGTACATTTAACTGAAAGAACTACTTTGGCGCTGCTTGATTTGTCAGTGCTAGTAAAATGACTGTCCTTGTTTAGCTAATTAAGAAGCCAGATCTTAGAGAATTTGAAGTTCAAACATTAAGAGGAGTAAAATGTTTCCTAGTATCTGCATGTTTCTAAAATTAGGAGCTCTGAATATTCCCCAGATCAGTGAGATGCTACTCTGAGTTGCTGCTGACTAAGCCTTTTGGTATCTCATAGCTAATTAACAGCTTTGCTTTGAACTCGGTCCTCTCCTTCATCCTGAGAACAGCATTTGCAGTGTTGTTTGCACATGCAATCAGATAGTTTCAACATGGCATTTTTGAAAGCAGGTGCTTACCCAGCTCTCCTCAGTTTGAACTGATACTGACTCAGATCCACTGTCAGCAGGGACCACTGCTCCTTCCCAATTGATGCCACCCTTCCCAAGAAGGATGTACTTGCCTGAGACTCTTCTTGCCACACACTGCCTCTTCTAGCTTGTTTTCTGTGATTGTGGGGGTTTTTTTGTTCGGTTGGTTTGGTTTGGTTTTCTTTTCAAGAGACTGGAAAGGGCCAGTTAGAAGGCCCAGGCGATAAAACTTGAAGTAAGGGAGATGTTAAATTGAAGGACTGTTCTCAGAAAGGGAACAAACTCAGCAGCACAGAGCCAGCTCACTGTTTCTCTCCTTGTGAATAATGCATTATTCCATCAAGAAAGTTGCTCCTACTCAGCTCATACTGAGTGGCAATACGGTATTAGCTACAATTGCAGACATGTCCAATGAACACAGAAATGTAGGAGAAACATTTTTTCTTGTCTTCATGTACAGCCTGTAGCCCTGGGGAGTATTTGATGTGATGCAGCACCACAGCTTGTGTTTGACTGGAGTGCAGCCTGTGCCTGAGTGCCAAAAACACTGCAATGTACTTCAGAGAGAAGTCTGCAAGAACAAGCCTTGCTATTACTGAGGACTTGCAAGAAAAGAAAAGTTTCTGTTTTGAAGAATAAACAGGAGTGTTAACAACTGCTATTAGCCACAGGTATTGCCAGTGCCATCATGGAAAGAATCCGTGTAGCTGAGCTTAGTTTGGGATGTACTGGTAAAACCTGTCATGAAATATTGCAGTAGGCAGAGACTTCACCTGGCACGAGTAGATGACCCGGATCATCGGGCACAGAGGAATCCTGTCATTTGTTTAGTCCAAACTGAGGATTGTGCTGCGACTCCCAGGCACTCAGGTTTCTTTTTTTCTGGGCACTGGCTGGGAAGAGAAGAAGGATTTAGAAGGCAGCCTTTAATATTCATTCTATATGGAACTAAAACTGGCTCAGAAGCAGAGCTGTAGATGCTTGGAAGTACCTCCAAATTTCCATTAAAAAAAAATCCACTAAAAAAAAAAACAACCCAAAAAACCCCCAAGAACAAGAATAAAGGGGCCAATAGATATAATGTGTTTTCAAAGGTAAGGTGATAGATTTGGGAAGACTACTTGTTTTGGAGGGCATATGTCATGTAGAACCATTTAAACTATATGTAATTATAATAGGATTGTCACAAAGAAAGCTACTTATAAAAATTAAGAAGTCTAAAAAGACTCGATTTTCAGCTCATTAAAATTCAATTAGACCACTTGTCAGTAGAAAAATTTCAGCTTGAGATCCTTGAGAAGTCGAAGTTATCCTTGAAATTCTGTGACATACAGCTACCATTCCTCATTAGCCAGGTGACGGATTAATTAATCATGGCAACCCAACTGGATATTGCAACATTTTCATACAGAAGAAAAAAATCCAGTATTAGCATCAGAAAAATTTTGAGTATTGCCACTGAAGGAGAGTAGTATTTTGTTATCAGGTAACGATTACCAGAGGTTTAATTGTTATTCCACTTCTAACAGATTTGCACCTGTGCAGAAATCGTAATTTAAGGGCAACTACTTTTCTCAGCTGCAGACGTTATTGCACTTACAGAGAGTTATCAAGTACCTTATAGATGCCTAAAATCTGATCATTATACTTAAAGATCTTTTTTTCTATACTCATGTTTCATTTTCTTCAGAGAGTTAAATATTGCTACATTTGTAGCTATACAGTAAACGCATAGTAAATTGAGAGATGTTTATAGATAACAGTCATTTAGAGATTAATTTAGGGGTTCACACCTAGGAGGCTTAGGTTGATCAAAAAAAAATTTTCTGTTCATGTGAAATCATACTTTTGGAAGCACATTTAAATAAACTGCCTTTAAGAAATTATGATAATGTTAGTTGCAGCTTAGTCTTTTCAGAACGGAAATGACCAAGGTATCACAATGACACCAGTTGACAAAAGGACACAAAATACAAGTTAAATGAATAAAAGTCCTTTTAAAAATTGGCAAAAGTACCAATGGGAGTACTCCAAATAATAATAATATATATATGTAATGGAAATAAATATCTAATCAGATTATGTCACGCTGAGCAGTCCTTCTCCCCACTTTCCCTTGACTTATTGCCCAGAACCTTGACAAGTCTTTGCTTTTAGATCAGGAATGGACAAAACCAGTGGGAATTATCTTTCTTGTGAATTCTATATGAGGAGAAAACATTTGATTGCAATACTTCAGGGCTTGGCCAAGAGCGAGGAGCAGCGCTCAGTTAGCTCGGCCTTAGTTGGTGGCACCTGCTGGTATCAGCAGAAATGGATTTTGACCATTAGAATAAAAATGTTAGATTTTAATGGTAAGACTTTCAGGGCAGGGTTACAGGGATTGAGAAAGACACAGCAAAAACTCACATTTCTAGAGGTGGGATGAATAACATTTTCCTTCTTAAAATTTACTTTACCCTGTGAAAAGCAGTCTCAGTACAGATTGATGGCTGGCTGAGATTGCTCCCGGCAAGTTTTTTGAGCAGACTTGAGCATTGTATGCCTTAAATAATATTGTCTAAGCATGAAGTATAGATTAGCCTCTCTGTGACACAGATGAAGTGTCTTTCTGATTTATTTATGTGTGTCTGTGTGTCTTTGTAGCCTTCCCACCATTTCAGCTGATAAGTGATACACTTCAGAGGGAGTGACTTTGGTATCCCAAGTGCTTCATGGACTCCATCCTACTTTCTTTAGAGCTGCTGTTGTAGATTAAAAGGTGCTCAAGCACCTTTGAGGAGTGGTAGTTCAGCTTCTCTGCTTTCTAATCTTTGGGAACCCTACTTATATTCTCTAGGACATAATTATTCATCAATGCATCAGTAGAAAGACTCAAGGACTAATTTAGAAGCGTTCTCTGTTACTTAAAGCAAAGTTGTGGGGCTTTTATTATTTCACAGTTTGGTCCCAGATGAAATATGATCAAAATGTTTTGGGCTTAGGACTGTTGTGATAATAACATAGTCACTTTCTTAAAAAAAATTATCCTCATTTTAACAGGCTTTGGTTAGTTCAATCTTCTTTGCTTTAGAAAAAAGTTTTTCTTTGCTGAGTCACCATCGCTGGAGGGATTTAAAGGACATGTAAATGTGATGCTTAAGGACATGGTTTAGTGGTGGGTCTGGCAGTGCTATGTTAATGGTTGGACTCAGATGACCTCAGAGATCTTTTCAAACCTATGATTCTATTCACATGGACCTGTCAATGAAATGCTGGGGTTTATACTGTCTCCACATATCAGGTAGCTCTTAGGCAGATGTGTAATATAAAGGGTAAGCTAACCTTTTCAATTGAGTAGAAGCTGAAAAAAATGGAATTTACTGTGTTTCAAGAAATGACACACTATGTGGTCTTATTTTTTCCTGATTCCTCTAGAACCATACAAGACCTCATAGTTGTTTTTCACACTCAGAGTGGTATGGATGTTACTCTCCTTCAAATATTTACTCACAGCCAGCTCTACCATCCATGTGTCAAACACTTTAGGAGGTTAGGAAGAGAGAAAGGGAGAACACCCCCAAAACTGATAGAAAATTAATTGAGCAGCTTTCAGCATGTTTATTCTGATACAGCACACATGTTTCTAAAAGGATAATTGAGAAAGGAAAGGAATGAGACTCTTAGGGCTCTATTGATGGGTACTTCTTTGCCCACAGTTATCCTGTTCATCGTAATCCCTCAAAGGAAATTTGCCCTTGTAACAAGTATTGGCTCATGTATTATTCTGTGTAATATAAAGAGGGTTCATCTATTCTCTACAGCCGAACTCAGCATGCAGCCCCTCTGTTCTAAAGTGCCTGGCTTACTCCGAGCAGGTTTACAGCGCATCCGACATTTTGAACTGCAGAATGTGACAAGCTGACAGTGCCTCTGATTATAAAATCAGATCATCTGCTGATATTAGGAAAGAGCAAGATGATGTATAAAATAGGTTTTAAATAGCTCGTGCCATGCTCAAAAATATGCACATTTCAACTACTTTAAGAAGAAAGAGTAGACGGTTTGTGGCTTTAGATGATTTTGTGTATTCATTTGGCTTGGAGACTGTGCTGTATTACTTTTTGTTCTTATAATGTATAGTGGGCACTGAAGCCAAGCCACTGCTTTAAAAGTTAATGCAATGCCACATTTTCAAAAGTTCACCATCTGCAGTTATGACTGAGAGCTCAGCTTTACTTCTAAGTGCCTAACTTAACCGCGAGCTGGCACTGGAAGAGCAGCCAGTGCCTCCCAATTTTATACCAGTTGCCAATTTTCAGGAGTTCAATATACACTGCCCAAAATACTTCGAAAATCTGGACACCAAGCCTAAGTAATCAATTAATTTGCCACTCGTATTGATTACAGACATTGTGAAAGCAATGGTTTCCTTTTGCCAGCTTTGATATGTAAGATGTAGAATGAAAAGTGATATTCAAAGGAGGTGGTGTGTTTTAAAGGAAAGCAAGAAATGAAAATATTTTTGTAATACAAATTACATTCATTTGTCATGTAGGCTGGATTTAGAAGTCTCATGATATATCCAGTCTCTATGTATTTATTTTTATAGTATTTCAGAGATGTTGAGAAGTATTTCACCTCACATCCAGAAAATGCCTGTGGTAAATATTTACTATGCTAGTACATGATGCTACCACAGTAAAAAAATTCAAATGCCATTAAGAATCCAGCTAAAATCCACAGTAGAAGGAACTTTTGAGCTAGATTGACCAGTGTTAACTGTTTCAAGCAGATATGTAAATGTAACTCACTTCAATTTACTTTTGTGTTGTGCTACCCTTCTCAAAGGACCCACTCTAAGCAGAATGTGGTGCACTCCTTACAGTGCAGCTACTGTATTTTGCATGCAGTTGTGATTGCTGAGATACAGCTCTGGATGTCTAAAAAACAGCAAATCTTTTGAATAGTGATTGAATTATTTAAAATCTGAGTTATTTAACATCTAAATCTGTCGTATGGGCCTTTGGCATCATGATTACTGTGCCTTCATTTTCTCTGGTTGGTAACACAATTCTTCCTGATTCCTCTCTGTTCAGAGTGATGTCTCAGGTTTTTCTTGCTCACTGTTTTAGCTAAGGTTAGAAGCATCTAAGTTTCTGGAGCTAAGGGCTCTTTTTCTATTAATTTTGTTTTGTTATGGTTTTCTTTCCTGAAGTGTGTAAGCATATATTTCTGAACCATGCTGCTCTTTTGGTTTTTCAGATACTATGTTTTTCCCAAGTAGTTTTCAGGGACAAACCTCACTGATAAAGTGATAAAATTTGCCTCTGATCACCAGCAAAACTTTCTAAGAATATATGAAAGGATTTAGACAGTCCTGCTTTGGGCAAGATGAAAGTAACTGAACCCAGTTTTCTCTAGACAAAGAAATATCTGGATCAGCAGAAGTACACTATTCAAATAAAAACAACCCAACTCATATTAAAACATTTCTTATGAACAGGCCATTTCATGCATTGGTGGAATTGGATATTGAGTTCTAGCTCATATGACAAAGCATAAATATTTCCACGTTTTACCAGACTCTGCTTAAAGTTTCTCCCTCAGAAATGGCAATTTTTTTTTTTTTTTTAGCTATTATTAGATATAGTTTAGGCTGCTTTTCTCACCGGCTAAACATAAAAAATCAAGTACTTTTCTCCCCCTGTGCTGCTCACATCTTAAAAAAATCCACTGTCAGTTAAAATAATTGTTCATGCATCTTCACCTTCTACCTCACCGTTTTTGCCTGGAGACTTATAAACAAACATTACTGGCTAATTTCCTTATTCACTGATGTCAAAGGTGCTGTAACCTGCTGTTTCCTTTCCCTCTTCTGCTAGGCTGCGTTTCTGTTTGCTTCAGCAGCAGGTAGCACAGAGCAGTCCTGGGCTGTGACCAGGCATGGAATGCTCAGTGACAGCATTAATGCTAATGATCGTGAACCCAGAACAGGCAGCTGCTGAAAAGAGGTGCTTTCCATGGAATGCAGAGGTGGCTGCTCTAACATCAGCCTGGCACGGCTGCCTGCTTGTTGTAGTATTTAACTCTCTGTACAGCAGGGGGCAAAGTGACTCAAAAGAAAAGGGAACTAATCGAAGGTGTAGATTTTGGCCAGAAACGGTAAGTTCCCTATAATGACATATAAACCTTCATAAATAAAATGTCAAGAGCATAAAATCCTTGATTCAGTGTAAAACCTGAGCCTAAAGGCCAGTCCAGAAAATAAAAAAAATGGACTTATTAAGTTTTGTCTGTGACTACAGTGGTAATAAAACATGTTCTGAAAGAATACCTTGTATAATTTGAACTTGTGATCAAAGAAAATGAAGACAACAGAACAGGCTATTTCACTGGAGGGACTAGAGTGACCACTGAGTCCAGCTGCCTGACCAACTCAGGGCTGACAGAAAATTAAAGCGTGGTCCAAATGCCTCTTAATGTCTGAGAGGCTTGGGGCATCCACTGTCTCTCGAGGAATCCTGTTGCAGTGTTTGACCAGTCTCCTGGCAAAGAAATGCTTCCTAAAGTCCAGTCTAAGGAAAACATGCATTAAAAAGATTTCAGTACCCTTTTGCCACTTTCAATTTAAGTGCAAGCTCTGAGCTTGCTTTGCAGCATAAACTATTTAAAAGGAAAGCTTTTATTTAACACCAGTGCGGAGCTAAACTTCTGAAGAACGTTTTGAAATTCCTTCTGTTTTGGATGTTTTAGGGAGTGATGCAGCAGAGGTGTTAGACCTCTTGGTTCACTATGCTTTCATTTTCAGCATGTGTAGCAAACCTAATTAGGCCTGGCTTTTACTTAGCACCCCAAGGGCACGTATGCCAAGTGTTTTCGGAAAGTGTTCCTCAGAATCCACATACTAAGATATGAACTGCCACATACTAGGATCTAAACTGTCCAAGGCATCAATTGCTGTAATAACAAATAAAACTCAAAGATTGGAGTATTCCTACAGGTAGAACACTGAGAAGCCACAATTAATTATTTATCTTCCCTGGCCAGATCTATCTTTAAATCGGAATATCTGTTCTAGTTTGTGGGTTTGTTTGCTTGTTTTTCCCATTTCAGCAATTTAGTTAATATTATTGTATTTTTTTTCCATTTAAAAAAAGGGATTCAGGTCTGTGCTGTTATACAGACCCTCTCCTTATGACCCTGGTCATGTCTGTCAGTTGAAAAATCGTTCTCAAGTGAATGAACATTTCAGATTAGAACTTCACTCGCATAAAGCTAAGTTTTCAAAAAGATTTTTGGGAAAAAAAAATAGTTGAAGACATCATAGTGTTTTGATTAAAGTGAACATTCTTTGAGCTTTGCAGTCACGGAATCTCACATATGGAAATTGCAGTTGGTCTTAATCTGCTTTCAGAAGACTGGTGCAAATATTAAAAAGTAATGAAGTAACAAGATTGTTTGTTAATGCCACATAAAAGTGCTAATTATGCTTCATTTCCTGCCTAAGCTAAACCCAAGAGACATTGCCTAAGAAATTGTTAAATAAGTTGCCTCACTTGAAATGGGAATAGAGCTGCTGTGCTTGATGGATTTATGTTTAAGGAGTTGTGTGCCACGTAGGGTCTTTCAAAGACTGGCAAATGAAGGAGGACTGCCAAGAAACTTGTTTAATTCACAGAAAGTTTATTTTTATCATAGCTGTGATTCTCGCTTCCTCACTGAAGAGGAAAGGGCTTCATTCTTAATTGCCCTTTCCCTGCAAATTCAGTATGTAGCGTCGTATAATACTGCAATTACATATTAATTGTTTTATTAGGGCTTTAATTTTTCAGGACCATAATGATGACATTCTTTTTCCTCCAGAAAGTGTACTTGAAATATACCTCTCTATGTCACACTGGCTGTGAATATTTCTAAAATGTTTTACTTTGCACCTCTACTGACATCTGTTACTTCTGTGGTAGGGACAGGTGCAATATGAAAGAATCTGCAGAAATATCATGATGACAATTGAAGCCTTGGGGGAAAAATTAGATCATCTTTTGCTGTTTTACTATTATAAATCTTTCCTTTTTAGGATAAAATATGAAATTTAAAAATGGTATTGCACTTGATCCTTATTCTGAACATATATATATACTGAATGTATAGCAGTTGAGTTAATAGTGAAACCTTTCATCTGTAATAATTCAAAAGCAAGTTAATGTTTTCTTTTCTCAAAGATACAACATAAGCTGAATGTTGTGATCTGCAGAGGTTTTCCTATTCCACTTAAATGATTGTTGCGGTGAGAAGGAAATCTGTATAGCATTTACACTTGGGGATATCCCAATGGCTCATCTTCTATGTGAGTTTGTTCTAATGTAACCTCTTGACTAAACATAGGAGAAAGAGCTCCACAATACTGAGGGAAAGTAATGGAAAATACAAGAGTGTTCACAATTATGTCAGAGTCTGGACACACGTATCAGTCCGGATCCTGACTTCAAAGAAGCTCCAGGAAAACTTCATCACACATCTCACCCACATCTGTTTGAGGAGTGAGTTTCCTTTTGGAGAGTGGAAAACATCCCTATGAAGTCTAGGTGTCACGGAACTGGGGAGTAAAGGTCCTTGTAACCTCCTGTAATTCAAACCTTATGGGTGAGCAGGAGGGGTGTATCATCTCTTAGCAGATGTGGTGTTACAGTTCATTGTTTTAAGCTAAAATAGTTCAATGTGTTTAAGTTAATTTGTCAGGTAGGATTTTTATTTAGATGGCTTCGTTTCTACCTTGTTACTGAGCTATTCAGGAATTACTGCACTGAGCTGGCTTGCAGTGTGGAAAATGCTGCACAGCTTCTTGGGGCAGTACTCACTGGGGGCTCTGAGGGGCACCAGCTGTGGGAGGACAGTGCCAGGTGTGGAGAGACAAACAAGAAAGGGCTCCAGTGCCTTGGGATAAATGGCAAATTCTCCTGTATCTGGTCAAGCCAAATGCAGTGCGAGCATAGTGCAGGCAGCTCACATGAAATAAAAGGCTTGTGCCAATAGGAAACATAAGCCTCACATTACTCTGCATAGGAATATGGTGTTTCACGCATTGTGTGGAAATGTTATCACTGATTAACAAAGAAAACAAATTTAGTACAGAAACCTCTGCAAACGCAAGGTGAGCTTGTGCTGAGAGTGTAGAAGCAGCATTATACAGTCCATGCACCGGTCCAAAAAAAAGCAAGGAATTAAATTAGTACCTGGAAAATATTTTTATCCTGTGATTTGTGTAAATATATTATGTTCTATTGTTGATCTTTAAAGTATTCCTATTGTACAAATATATTTGGCTTTAAAAAATAATTTATGCCTAGACTTAGCCATGATACTGCACAAGTGACCTATTACTGGTAGAAGTTTCTTTTTTAAGGAATAATCAACACTCAGGCTGTGACATTATGCATTGTCTTTAGCACATTTTTAATGGTATGAGTTCCTGATTAGCTATTGAGTGACTATAAGGACTCAAAATATATGGCCATTTTTACATGGAGAAGGCAATAATGCCTACTATGGGAAGAGCAATAAAACACGTTTATTGGCTGCTTGATGAAGACTGCATTGAATAAAAACACGTATACCCCTCCTAGCTTCACCTCTGCAAATTGTTAACTACACAATTGCTGAGGATGGGAAAAGGGAAACAATGAGCTCTCAGATAACCAAAAAGGAAAAAGTGCATAGTTATTTTTTCCTAAAGTCATCAGTGTTTGTTATGGCAAATGTTTGAAGCAGAAAGTAAAGCCTCCCTGGGCCTATTGCTCTAACAAAGCTAATTTGTTAATGATAATGTCCAGTGTTTCTTTTAATTTATCTGTGGATACGCAGTAAAAGCAGATTTTCATAGGAGTCAGGCGAAGAAATTCTGAGTTTACAGAGTTTGTTTACTTCACTGGTTTATTTATAGTTTCTGTTCAGAATGCTATATTGTGCTGAGAAATACATCAGTTCTGGGAGATTTAGCATAACCAAATTTTTATAAAATCCTTATTAGTTTAGGGAATTGTTGAGCTGTAGAATCTTCTATATGCGCAACAACATATAATGTGTTTTATTTTAAGCTAAGCAAAGGCACATAAAGGACATGGCTTTCCTGCCATTTTATCATTTAGCTTTTAACCAAATTTGAACTAATTCTGCTTTTGAATTGTGACCATGCAGTAGTAAAATGGAATGGTGATACAATGTATTTCTTACATCTCCTCTGTACTCTGATATTGTTTTCATTTACTATTAGCACCATTATATTTGTTATAATAGGAATGTATTTATATTGTACTCAAGAGCCTAGTTGTATTGCACAGTAAACACTGCCTAAGAAATCATTTGAGAATACTTGCTGATCATGAAATAATTGTGTATAAGCTGCTTCAGCTTTCCTACTTGAAATCCTCTTTATTGTGAAATGGAATACAAGTGTGGTATTCAATATATTTTCCGTACGTCTTGCAGGCAGCCCTTCTCTCTGGCACTTAGAATATCGTTACTGCATGACAATGTGATGGTTACAGTGTTTCCTCAGACTGCACCTATAACCTGGGTATAAATTGATAGACATGGTATGTGACAAATAGAATATATATTGAGCTCATTCACCTTTGACTCTTTTTAAAAAGCAAAGGCTTTCAATCTCAAAAGTGGCTGTAAGTAGTTTATTTACACTGCTTGTATTGCAGTGACAGCCTTTGCCAGAAGACTGAGGTATAATTTTTATACCAAGCGTAGTTTGGAAAGGATTGTAAACTTTGAATAGATTTATAAATCTAGATTTTAACCTTTTCAATATTCTGCTCTTTGGTTGGTTGCCTGAGCTACCTCTTCCCAGGTTACTGATGCTGTTAATAGGAGAGAATAGGAATGGCTAATGAATCAAACTGCGGGACACTGAAAAGGTCAGAGCAGTACACTTTACTATTATCTTCCACAGAATATATGAGGCATTAAAATTCTGATTCTGTGGTCTTGTGACAAAGAATATAATGAGAACTATAAATAATAAACAGCACAACATGAATGTCTCTTTGTGATAATGATTATAACAAGCATAAGAGGGAGAAAATCCTCAGTTCATTCTCAGTATACTAAGATTTTTCCTTGGATGTATGTTCTAAACATCTATAGTTGCAAGAATGAAAAAAAAGGGATTTTAAAGTATAATTGGACCCAGCAAGGAATATGGGGATGTGCTATCTTCCATGGACATTCTCTTCTAAAAGGTAACATTTCTGCATGAAAGGCATTTCTGCATAAATGTGGATACTTCTAATAACATGAATGAAAATGAGATTGTGAGAAGGTTTGTAGACCTGAAATAAAGTCATTACCACCCCTTCAGAAAACTGTCCACAGACCCAGATAATTAGATGCTATTGGCACATTGTCTGTATCTGGCTTAGGTTTTACAACGGCAGGTAGTACAGACATGATTTTTGATGTTCATTAAAATTCCCAACTTCTTTGCTCTAAAAATACAGGAAGGGTTTATCATACTGTGTCTGAGTCTCATTACAAGGAGAATTTGTGACCTGATTTTCTAAATCAGCAAATTTGCTGGTTTGCTTAATCTCCATTTAAGGCACTGCTGTTTTTTGGAATAATTTCTGACTCCATAATGCACACAGTACAACAGGAAGTTCATCTGCCATATCCAGATGCCCTTCCAAAATCTCTTTCTGCTATTTGTAAGATTGGTATAACTATACAGGAATAGCTTATTAAAGAAAAATTAATTCATCTTAAGGAATACTGTGATTGAGTTACTGCAAAATGTAAGGAAATCAAGATAAATTGTTGAAACTTCAGCTCATGATCCTCTAACTGCTGATTTCTCTGAGAGAGCTCCCAAGAAATTCTGCTTGTTTCATCAAGCTGTTTCCAAGACTATCTGAGATTAACATTTAGGTTTTACTGTTGATATAAAATGTTGAATTTTTGATATTTTAGTGAATTGTATACATGAACCCAAAACATAATGATGTTTGATTATAAATAATTCCTTCAGGTGGACTCCGGGAGGCACTAGCAAAACACCTTTTCTGTGATAACCGTCAATGAGATAGAAAATAACTTTCCACACTTAAATACTGTCTTAGTGGTAGAATCTTGGTAGTGCTACCACAGTATATAAAAAGCAGAAGCTTTTTTTCTTGTAAAATTCTGAGCAATCTAAAGGTAGAGGATCAAGACATGCAAATCAGCTTTATACCACCAGTATTTTCTTCACATCTGGAATTGAATTTTAGGCATCTCCAAGACCATTGCCTTTCTGTAACAGGATTATAACTCATGTTCCTCACAGACATGTCACAGAATCTAATAAACAAAACTATACTGATCTAAATCTAGTCTCTCTACACCTCTGGTGCTCTTGCAGATTGGCCTTGTAGATCAGATTCCTCCTGCAGCCTCTATTTGGCATTAGAAAGGGTTTCTGAGGTCACTCGGTGTTTTCTTCCTGGAGCTTTGAAATAATTCTTAGTTATTTCAGGTTTTTACTGCTCCTATTATTAGCTCCCTCATGTTAGATACCCTGATGCCATCTATATCTACATCTCGTGAGAAGCCTGGCAGGAAGCTGGACCCAGTTCTCCATCTCAGTCCCAAAGCACCCTGAATTCAGCCATGTGGGTGGTGTGGGGCTTTGGTCCCTGTGGTGTGATATAATTTCTAAACCCTCATGAAGGGGAAGAAATACAGACAATTAGCAAATGAAATATCTGACTTTGGGAGTGCTGGACTGAGAACTTTCCTGCAAAGGGTCTGAGTATTTGGCCATAGTGATTATCCATGGCCTCTCAACAGAAATTACTCTCAAAGATTATTCTGGGTTGCTGAGGTATTTTGAGGCTTGCGTTGAAATTCCAGCTGGGAACCTTACATGTGCATATTTACTCTTTCTTAATAGTAATGAAGCAGTTAAAATTTCCATTATTGTCATAGTAATGCATTTTTCTTGCAATGAGCTTTATAGGGATATGGCCAATTAATTTCTTTCGGTATTATTTTGTATATAATGTAGGTCTCAAAATGCTTTAAAAAACCCCAAACTCTAAAATAATTGTGCTTCCTGTAAGATGAAGTCTGAAAAAAGAGAGGTCGACTAACAGATGTGGCTCTGCTGTAAGTGTGCTGCTTTGAGACAGTGCACATGCTTCAATTTCTGAGTGTTGCTAGGGAACAGTGAGAACGGAAAGAGTGTGGTTCTGTGTGATTGGCATTTTCTAATTAGTAAATAATAAATGCTTAAAAAAAAGTTAAACTTTCCGTGTTAGAATTGCTTTGGAATTGTGATTGGGTGGAAGTCAGCTGCCAGTCAGCAGATATCCTGTGTTCTCATGAACCTCTCCTGTAATTAGGCCAAGAAGGTCAAAGAAGAGAAAGATTGAACTCTGTTATACTGGGCTGACTGAGACAAGGCTAAGAAGTTTCTGGTTAAATCAATAGCAACTACTTCAGCAGCCAAATAGCTCCAGGCATCCCTTTAAACTGATAATTTTTATTAGCTGCTTTTTTCTTGCTCTTGCTAGGGTCTGTATGGCTTGTGTGGAACTGGAGGGAAGCAGGCTGGTGAGAGGTAAGGATTTAGGGAGAGCATTTTATACATAATGCACTGTCTTTGGTGTATCCATTGTGCAAGGCAGAAGTAAAAGATCACAGAGGAGTGTTAGTATTGCTGCCACTTAGCAGAGGGAAAAACTTTGGAAAGGAAGAGATAAGGAAGTGTTCTGGAGAAGAACACCAAGTAACAGGAGTGAAGTGATTTCCTACCATATCTTAGGTGTGCTGGGGTCTACAGTAAGAAGGATTTGATTTTTGACCATTTAAGTATACAGGAATTTTTCTAGTACCTTAAATGAATACAGATCATGTTGCAGAATATTATATTTCTAGTCTGACTAGCGTAAAATCCCTGGATAGGGATTTTTAGTTCCAAAAAACATGAAGAGAACTTTATCAAAATGAAAATTAGTTAGGGAAGAAATATTGTCTGAGGTTCAGCTGTTCATTGTTCACCGCATTAAGTATAAAGTACTCTTGCCAAGGCATATTTTAACTTCTAATGAGTTGTGACAATGTTTCTGATGCTGAATACTCTCAAACCTCAGCAACTAGATAGCATTTTTCTTTTTTAAGTCTCAAGTCCTATGTAACTGGCTGCTGTTGTTTTTCTGGTTAGAGCACTTAAGAAAATAGTAAAAGATCTCATCCAGACATGGGTACTCTTTCATTTCATTCCATTTAGTGACTGCAATACACAGCAACATGTGTGGAGTCCTCCAGGAACCTGGAAGCATCCATGTCTTCCTTTTCTGTAACAGGACACTCCCCTTTTTGTGACTGTTAATTGTAATCAGCATTTCAACTTTTAAGAAATAACTTAGATTTAGAGTTTAACAGAAAAAAACCAACTGAAAGTGTTCAGATGATTAGTTAAATGAGGCAGGAACCAGCATAGTTCCTGTTCCCTTAGAGAATGTTTATCTGATCCACAAAGTGATTTTAATACATTAAAAAATTTCAGCAATATTTTTTTTTCTTACATGGTCAAATAAACTACTTCCAAGATGAAACGTCTTGGCATTACTGCCTGTAATTCAAGATGCAAGAAAATATGCTGATGAGGCCCAAGATTAAAATAATGATAGAAGTCCACCCAGAAGAAGCAGTCCCAATTCTTTGTTAAATTACAGTTGCTATCACCTGTGTTTAGTAAAAATAATCATTTTAATCATTACTGGTACAACAACTATTTCCTCATTTGTGAAGGACTATAGGACGTGTCTTGCCTGTCTTGCTGTGTGTATTTAGTTTGCCATTTGATATCAAGTTGTTTTATTTATATCATTTTGGGAAAAGAAAGCGTTTCTTAGTTGTGCTTGTAGCTGCACAACACAGAAATTTTTCCTCAGTTCTGAAGTGCCATTGTAGGTCCAATGTCAGTCGAAGGCAGCTGTTTTGCCTAGAAATTGTTTGCTATTATATGGAAATAGATTGTTGTTATTTCTGTGCATTTTATTTATTTATGCAAAGAAACAAAGCATTCAGTACAAACCAGCATGTAAAATTTAAACTGCTGTGAAAGAGACATAAAGCAAAGGACAAGAAGCAGTTTATAGATGATTTACTTGAGTGGTCCAAATTTTGAAATAGCGTTTGAAGATGGTAAATATGCATATGCAAAGCCCAGCATTTGCATCAGCATTTAGAAATTGATTAATTACATGCCTGACTGCATACTGAACCCTCTTTAACAGCAGTGCTTCTTCTGTGTGTAGCTGGAACAGGTCTGTTTGAAACAGAGAGACCATTGCCTTCCTGTATTAGCAGCACTGTGCAAATTCTTCTTAATGAGTTCATAATGTAGTGACAGATTTAATCATTTTTCACCTTGCTACAGTCAGCTCCAGCCCATTTTCTAGGTGTTTTCTAATTTGGAGGGATTGAGATTCACCAGATCTTATTTAAAGAAATTAGTGCTCAGACTCTGACTTCAAGGCCTTTGAATAAGGACATTGTGTTTTTCTGGAGAAACAATAATTTCCCTGTACATTTCACAAATGACTCTTCCCAGTCAGTGTTCTGCACTTTAGTACATTATTCATAGTTAATAAATAAATTACAGTGTAATAGAAACATAAATATGAACTTGATCCTAATACTGAAACCAATTAAAGCAAATAAGTGAAGTGTAAGATGGATTCCAATGGGCAGAAAACCACACCTTAATAATGGGATCAGCAAAGACATCTACTTTCTGGACTCTTGAGATGGGATTGCTGTTCCACCAAAAATAGGAGCAAAAATGTCAGGAGAAGACTTGAATATAACAGTCTTCGTCCCCTGGAAACACTCTGAGGAAGAGAAAAGCTCTGAAGTGCTTATTCAAAATCAGCCTATTGTCCAGTGGAATAAATCTCAGGGTGGAAAGAACTAGTACGTCCCAGCAGAAGCATTGATGAAGGTGAATTGCTTTTTATTTGTCTTAGCTTTCCCATTTAATTTTTATTTCAATACCAAGTGTTTGGGACAAAGCTTGCATTTCATTGTTAGAGCTCAGCAGTGAGACATCCCTTCAGCTACTGAGATCTGTATACAAGCAAATCTAGAACTGGATGTTTGAAAGAACCTGATGGAATTTTTTTTTTTTTTATGTTCTGCTTTTCACTCGTGTGCTAGTCTGATTATCTAGCCAGGTGACATATTGATTGGCATTTAAATCAGATGGTTCTCACATCCTTGGTAACGATATATGAATGTTTACTATCCCCAGTTAAGGATTTTTTTTCCCCTGGGCAGTTAGCAAATGCTAAAGGAATGGGCTGTCAAAAAGCTGCACACGTTAAGAGGTAGCAGAAGATTCAGCACGGCTCAAATTTCATTTTCCTGCTGCTGAAAGTGGATTGGTCATGATTCATGGCTGGAATCTCTGTGTAACCTGTCACAAGTGCTCAGAAATTGTAAAAGTGAATTGCTTTTGACCTTTCAGAGGAATTTTTCCTTTTCGTTCTCTCTCCTGTCCAATGGTGTGATTTGCCTGTAGTGGAGGCACTGCAGCTCAGAAATATGGAGATACCTTGTGCCTCTGCCTCGTGGAGCAGATGGATTCAGCCACACTGAGAAGGTGAGGGTGCCTAATGCTAGGTGGCACGACAGCTGGAAAGCACCACTTGAGTCTGGGTTTTCCCATGAATGTGCTGCATCAAACCCTGTTTCTGCATCAGTCAAGCACTAAAGCTTTACTTTAATAGATTGGAGGGACTTAAGAATGCCAAGAATTTAACAGTGGAATACACCTGAATAAGAGACTGTGGTTAAACCATCTCCCAGGGATGACATGGGTGTTTGGAAACTATTTAACTGAATGCCAAAAAACTCAGGTGTATGACTTGCTTTTCCTCTTCGCTGTATCGCATCTGCATATAAATCTAATGTATACCCACCAAGAAATCAACATATCTTTCATAAATTAACAGAAGTCTTGCTCTCTTTTTTCCCTTTCTTGTGTTTTTTCTTCATGAAAGATCTATTAACCAATCTGTAAGAAACACCAGGAGAGATTGTAAAGAATTCTAATTATGTAAATGCAAATTTCATGAGGAAAGAAAAAGAAAAGCTATATTAGGTAGCTTGGATGAAACTCCTTTGAAATATTTACTTGTGCCATCAAATTAACTTCTGTCTTATATTTGTTATAAAGCTTACAACCTTTAAACAAACAGTAACTTTATGCAGCAAAAACTAATTATATTTGTTTAGCCTAGCTGAAATGCAGATACTTGTTTTGGCTAATTTACAGGAAAGTTTAGAAGTGCCAATGTAATGTACTTATTATTCATTGTAATACACAGATTGCCTGGCATGTGGTCTAGATTTTAACTTATAAGGTCATCTGAAGACAAGAAAAAGTATTCTGGAATACTTGCAGAAATTTTTTGGTACAAACTGATTCCTTTTGAGTATAAACCCCTGAAAGGCTGTTCATAAATATTGTTCAAATTTATTACAATAATGTAATGGAATCTAAATATGACACGCCATCCTGAGAGCAATTACCCATGAAACAGAGATGATGAAGTATTAAAATTGTGGTGGCTTTTCTGCTAAAGTAAGGGCTCAGTTATTTGAGGAGTGGGTTCTAAAATTTTAATAAGTAATTCAATGACTGTGGCGCTGTACCCCCTCTTACTGATCACTTCCTGCCCGCTCCATGGGGTCTCTCTTCTTCCCCTACCCCTAGTCCTGGCCACTCCTCAAGTTCTCCCTATTGGTTCCCGTATCCCAACACCGCCCATGTAGGCTCCAAGACCATTTGCCCATGTGCTCTCCCCGCCCCACTCCTACCCGGGTAAACTGAGGCTCCAAGCCATGTGACTCTCTCTCTCTCTCCCTCTCTCTGCCCCTGGGAGCAGCCTGCCAACAGCTCCTCTCCTCTGCCTTTGGGGGCCAGCCCGTGTGCTGGCCCCAGGCTTTGGGGAGGCAGCATGGAATAAAGACCTTTGCAGTGCCATGAGGAGAGCCTTCTCACCTCCTTTGCCATCACTGAAGTTGCAGGCTAGCAGCTGGAGCAGCGGTGCGGGGAGTCCGAGATGGACTGCAGGAGGGCAGAGAATCCCTGCCTTGTCCCAAGAAGCCCCCGCTGCGCTCCCAGGGAAAGCTGCAGCAGCTAAGCAACACCCAGCGCTGCAACAAATGACATGTAAATTCTATTAATATTTAGACTTTGCATGTCAGGCTATGATTTCAGATCACACAGACAACGCCAGTGCTTGTATCAGACTTGCCAGAAAAGTACAGTTGCTATAGCCCGAAGTCTTTGATGGATCTCTGGAAGAGTGGCCTGGTTTAGCTCTGTAACACCATTGAACACATTCATTATTCATTCTGGTCTCTTTGTCTTTCAACTTTCCAAGTATGGAATTTTTTCTCAGCCTTCCAAAGAAATTGAAGCAGGAAAACTTGGGCAAAAACCATGGAGTAGTTCAGACCAGGAAACAGTGTCCGTGACCTGTTTGAACAAGTATAATCTACATAAGATTTGGCTCCTTCGCTCAAAATTCTTACTCAAGGTTATCTCAAACTGCTTCTTGCTCTCCCACATCCGAACATAACCCAGCCAGCCCATACTTTCTGTGCCACAGAACACCACAAATCAACCCTCTCATTTTAGACACATATTTGGGATAGTATCTCAGGGGCAGACAGAGACCAAAATGAAAGACCAAATGCAGCAGGATCCTGTTTGGCCCGTGTTTCTGTTTGAGGCTATCTGGGCCTTACACACAGCATTGTTGCCAGGAGAGTTCCTTGAATAAGATCAGGAGCAGTTCGCTGCTTATTTCTTGCTTTTAATGTCCTTGTCTACAAGGATAAGTTGTGGGGGTGTTGTGAAAAGGTAGCAAAGAAGGTAGGTTGTCAAGATGAAATTTTGCCACTGATCTTACAGAAAAATCTGTTTGAGTTGTAGGGATAGTGGTGTAAACACACCTGCAGAAACAAGAGCAAAAAAGTTATTTGAGTGGATATTTAGTAAACATAAATGCTGTGGAATGACCTTAATATTTAATAGGCTTTTATTTTTAATAAGCTTTTAAATATATTTGCCTCGGCTCACCTTCCAGCTCAAGTCTTTTTTACTGAGCATGTTATTTGCAGTATTACAGAATTCTCAAAAAAATTGGAATCCTTTTCATTGTCAGTTCTGTCTGATCATTATAATTCTGATGAGGCAGGGATGTCATAGGTAATGCTTTGCCTTTTGCAGTAACGTGAGTTCAAACCAATTTTGTGTTGATTGTGGTATATCAAAGAACTGGCCTGGGAGAGATTTTGTTTGGGTATATGTGCTGACCCCCGTCCACCCACTGTGGAAGCCAAACTCACAGCCTCAGTTGTGGCTTCTGTCATCCCTCGGGATGGATGCATCTGTGCAACAAGAGCTGCAAAATTGACCTAAGTTTGGTTGTGCTTCATGAAGCTGATTCCATCACTTTCTGCCTCTTGGCAATTCCCAGTTCACTGTTCAAATATTTAGATAATTTGAAAACAGAGAAAAGGAAAATATCCTATCAATATAATATCTTTAATAGCTGCAGTTTTAAAGACCTAGTAGAAAAAAATCCCTGATAATAATTCTTTGAATCTCATCACTAAGGATTTTTCCTTATATTACTATTGTATTGGGGAAATTGTGAATGGCATTTACCATGTGTTACAATTAGTATAAACCTGGTAAAAATATTTAGAGCTAAGGTGAGCTCTGAGATCAGAGTAAAAAAAAAAGAAGGAAGAGAAAAGATGCTGTTAGGATACAGAGCCTTCTGGAATCTCGGGGTTAAAGTTCAGTAAAATTTAGATCAAAAAATAAATTTGAAAATAATCTTTCTGCCTTCTCCACTTCTGCATCTGCAGGTAACAGTAATAGCAGAAGCAAGGGCTGGTCTCTCTGCAGGACTACATACAGGGTAATAAATGCAAGAGATAAACTGTAGGAAATGAAACATATGCAGGATGACCTGATTTGCTGAAAGGTTCACGAGAAGCTGAATGCATTAGTCCTAGCAGAATCCCTGGTTTTCACAAGGCTTAAAATTTCCTAGGAATTTAGATTGTTTTTCTCTTAGTTTTACATTTTCAGGGAGACTTTTCTCAGTAAGTGGGCTCTTATTTGTCAAGCCAAACTGATTTGGCAAGCAGCTGCATGGCAAGTGTGACTTGGCAGGAAAAACAGCCGCAGCATCAGGTGTAGAGTCAGCTCCAGGGGTCTGAAGAGAACCACCAGATAGGAAAGAATCTCTTGGTGCAGGGATTTCATTTTACTCTGATTTACATTGGTCAAGGGTCCATTAACCTATTGCAGACAGACTATTTTGCTTTAGTTGTATTTCTCATTAGCCTCTTTGGCCATCATCTCATAAAATGTCTTTGCTGTCTCTCTAATCTCATACATTTAGTAAACAAAATCTAATAGTGAATAATTTGAAAGGTCTTAAATTTCATGGAATGTATATATTTTCCAATTTGAACTGTCCAATACTGTTTAGAAAGAAGCCACATTTGATATCACTGTGATATCAGTACATGAATCTGATATTTTCCCTTCAAAATAAATGATTATTATATATTTACTTTGATATCTGAGTATGAGAATTGTCTTTTATGGTTGTTTCTGTAAGTTAGAATCAAAAATTGAGGTCTAAAATACTTTTGGAAAGTAAAGAATATTAAAATAATGTTTTACTGTATTATATGATATTTAAAGAGACTTTTAAAATTGTTTTGGGGTTGGTTTTTTTGTTTAAAAGTATATATTACCATCACAGGAGAAAATCAAGCAGGCTGGACTGAATAAAGGAAGAAGAGCTACATGACTTTCACAACAAGTAATTTCTTTTCAAGCTATATTCACAGTATCATTTTGTCTGTAAATTTTTCTATGATAGACATGCTTTCAAAAAGAAATTATATCTTACTATCGCCTTAGAATTACACCTTCCACCTGTTTGTGATGACTGTCATTCCCATGCATGCAGTTTCTGTACAAAATAAGAAGATGTATTTCAGCTAGGAAAAGGGTGATTTTTAAGATTCCAGGGATACACGTTTGCATGGCTTATTTGAATTTATTGATGGTTCAAGACTTAATAGTTTCTTTTGAGAGTTTCATATGTACCAAAATTGGAGAGCCCGAGAGCGATACCCAGATCAAAGCAAATTACCCAGACTTTTGGCAATAGACATTCCCTAAACCCCTCAGGAGATGAAAAGGACCAGGAGAATGGCTGGCACAGGGCTAAGCTCATACTTTCCGTGCTGTCTTACAGCAGCACATATGCACAGCTGTGCTGGGGCAGGACTCTGGTTTCAGGCTGTGGTGGAGCTGTGGTTGTGTCCATTCACACTGGGCAGAGGATTTTTATTGCACAGCTACAGGAACTCCCTTGTTAGCAGGGTGAGTTTGGGATGTTGGCTGGGAGCACCAAATGATTGCTTTGGTAGGAAGAGTGAAGTGATTGGAAATCCTAATGTGATATTTGCCTTCATTAATTAATGCTATCACTACAATGCTTTATGTCATGTATTGCAGAGCAGACTTTTCTCTGTGCTTTCTAATTAAGTTTCTGACAGTCTATAAAAACACACTAATTTTCTTTAGAAATAAAAGCTAAGCCTGGCAAGCTCAATAACAGCAGAGTAGTTTTTTAATATTCCTCCTAAATTTGCTCAAAGTGTCGAGCAGGTCAAGAGCAAGTTCAATTTACAGATTATTCTAGTGGATGAAATGGAAAGTTGCAAGCCAATGAAAATAAATCCAAGATAAAACATTTTTCTGTCTTTAATTTAAAGTGCAGCTCTGTGATAGAGAAAAGTTAAAATTCATAGAATTCATTAGTACAGTAACTTAATCAGAACAGCATAGTCGAAGGTGTAAATGAGTATTTTCAGAAACATTCAGACATTCTTTTATATGTGAAGTTAATGTTATCATTAGTGGCACATCTCAGAAAAAGTTCTGTGTTCCCCCTATAGACAGTCTCTCCTCCAGGAGAGGAATATTGCTGCAGTCATTGTGCTTTCAGTTAATGAAATGTGGGGCCAATTTGTTAGAGTTTTATTGTAATAAAGCTTATAATTTACCGAAAAACTGGCTTGCTTTCAAAACAGTCTCTTGTTGGCATGACATTCTTTTTTCCTCAGGAAGGCTGATATGCAATTTAGGTGTTGATGGCTACAGATGTGTACCTTTGTAGATGGGCAGAAAACCAAGAAAAAGAGTGACAAAACAATCCAAAAGTTTGATAAACAGCACTGAGATGAAGGAAGGGGCCTGCTTTGCTGTACTAGTAAAAGTTAGGTGCAAATTGGCAAACTCTGTTGCTCCTCACAGCTGAAAGAGCCATTAGCAAAATGTGATTAGTTTATATGTTGATTATGTTCTTTGTAACATGTCACAGATATGAACTTTTTCAAGCTTTTGCAAAATTTGTTGAATTCTCCCCAGGCAAAGGCCGCTGAATCCCTCAGGTGTTACACTTTTGTCTTATGATAGGAACTATTTGCTATTAGATGAGCAAGGGCTGAATTAACATCTATTAAAAGGTTGTGATGGTATCCAAAGCTTTTGATGAATCCTTGAAAGTCAATTTAGGTCTGGACCTGGAGATCTCTTTCTTCAGTTTCATTTGTTTTGCTTATTTAAATTTTCTTTCTAAAGATTGCTTCCAAAATTTAACAAGTTCCTCTGCAGCTTCAGACGAATAATTTAATTTACTGAATCAAATATGTGGTTGGAACTAGAGCTGCACTTTGACATGTTGCTTTTCACTACATTAATTCCAGTTTTATATTGCTGGAACTCATGGTCAGAAATGCAGAGTTCCCCTGGGCCATTTGCTATTACGATTTAGGTATCATTTTTTGTTATGTTAGTATTATAAGATTGGAAAACTAAATATTGCAATTGAAAGGAAGAGTGCATTCTGATTTTGTATTGGGAAACCCAGCGCTGCAACATGTTAAATGATGAAATGCATCATGTTATGCATGAAATAACATACTAGGGTTTTCTTAGTGCTTATCTCTTCCTATGAATAGAGAAGGTGAAAATAGCATAAATACCTCAGTGTTACCCCAAATCTGTTAGTGAGGAGTGTGATCAAAACCTCTTCATGAAAGGAGAAGGGCTCTCTTACTCTCCGGGCGAAAATTTTTCTTTTAAGCCTGGGTCTTGAAAGCCACCTCCAAATTTTCTGCTTTCTTGCTTCTGATAATTCCAGACTGTATCATCCAACAGGTAATCCAAGTAATTTGCTTTCCTGTGAAAATACTGTCTCTATGATGCTGTTTTCTACAGGGCACTCTCAGTTTTTATTGTTATGTATCTTGGCAGTAAGTGTAGGGCTCATTGCAAAGAAAAAAAGTAAAAATTGGGATTTTGAGTTTTCCAAGTTAGATTTAAATAATCATCACTTCGATTTACATAGTTTTTGTATATATTATAAGAAAAGTAAGTATATTGCAAATTTTAAACTTTCTTCTTTTGTTTTATTAGTTTAGATTTCTGAAGATTGCCTAAGGTGAAAGTCTGTTGACTAAAGCCTTCATTAGCATGATAAAATAAGCATAGTTTTAAGTATCTCATACAATTAGACCAACTCCTCTCCTTGCTGGGTTCTTGTCTGAGCACACCCTCATCATGCATGGAAAGGACTTAATGTAAGGGTATAGTGAGACTTTTTACGTGTAATTACAGACTTTGCACCCTCTAGGACAAACATCTCCCAATTATCTCATTTTGTTCTTCATCCATTATACAAGTCTGTCAAAAAGTACTGTCTTTTTCCAAGGCACTTGATTAACATTGGCCAGTTTTTCTTCAGTTTCTGCTCAAATTAATGTAGTGAGATTAACACCACAATTATTTGCAGTGGGTTGAGTCTGTCATTCAATTAAAATAAAATAAGGCTGTCCATAAAAAGCAACTTGTTTGCTCCTATTCGTCCAAGTAGAACTGATTTCTGCAGTGTAATTTATGCAGGAATCATTTTATTCCACTTCCCAGCCAGATAAAATGCTCATTTTCTTGTTAATATATCTTATTCATTTTAAATGACTAAAGAGATGGTCATTTTCTTGAGCAAACTTCGCATGAGGGAGGGAATTTGCTGATGTGACATGGTGGTAAAAGCTTGAAATTGCCCTAAATGTTTGTGCTACCAGCCTGCAGTGCTAATCATTTCTTTAATTACAATGTCTCTAATTATATTCCATATTTGTATACATAACCAAAAAGGATCAAATAATAATAATAAAAAAGTGTCCTTTAATTAAAATTTTTACATAGTGTCTATTATTAAAACGATATTAGCATTTCTATAGAGATATATTGTATTCAGCTGCCCAAAGCAGCGGCCAGAAAATCTGCATCTCAACTGATGTCTTTTCAAATGTATGTTAAGTATGTACATAACAAAGTTCATAGATTAGTAGTCCACGGGGGCATTTAAGATACACTTGGTATGATTTTTCTGCAAGGAACACAGCATTTTAGTCAGTGATTTAAAAGCACAAATGCAGAGGAACAAGGAAAGGTTTGCTATATGGATGAAAATAATTCTGAACGTTTATTTTCTTTTAGTTGGCTATATAAGTAATTGATATGTTTTTAATTATAACACCGTGGAGCTTTTACAGTACTGCTGCTTCCAGGGAAGGGAATCTCCAAGGCAAGACTTGGTATTTCTTTGTGTCAAAATGCTATAACTGCCTCAGGCACAGCCAGAGGCTGAAAACACTTTGAATGCATAGAAAAGGAGACAGATGGACATCTGTAAGTTCATTACCATCACAAGTCTGAGCATGGTTCTTTATTAGAAACTGATGCAAAAAAAATACATGAGAATGCAATCGTGATAATACCACTGGATTTTAAATATACGAATGTGAAGTAAGGTATAATGATTTTTGAAGACGTACTGTCATTACATCATCAGTTTTTTAAACTACATGTTTGCAGGCATAACCCTAAAAGACCTTGGGGTTTCAATGAGAAAACAAAAAAGACATTTTTTTAATTTTTAAATCAAGGCTGAGTTTAATACAGCCATTCAAATGGGTCTCTTGTGTTAAGGCTTATAATTCTCTTAGGTTTTATGTTCTATAAATAAGTATTTTCAATATTTAATGTGCAACAAGCATTAAACATTTCTGCTACATTGCTAAAAAATAAATTAGGGATTCAGTAACCCAAGGTTCATGCAGGTGAAACAACTGAAGTAAAAGGAACCTAACAGGAAAGAAATCCTGAAGATTTAACGGGTGAATTTGCTTTTAGTTTTTAATTATTTGTATTATAGTACCCAAGACTCCCATGGGTGACTGGGGCCATGTTATACCAGGTGTTGTGGCCTGAAAAATTTCTCACCTTTTTCCCTTACTCACCATGTAACTGTGCATTCCCCCTGCTTTTATTTTTTTTTTCTGTTAATTTCTGCTGTTGCTTTTCGAGGTTTATTTTTCACTTGGAGCACTTCATTAAATTTAGATGGTAGTGAGCTTGAGTTCAGAAGTGAGAGTAAATGGCCAAAATGCAAAGGAGCGGGAGCTGGCTTTATGTGATAAGGTAGCACAGCTAGCTTAGCTACACCCAAAATGTGAGTAGGGAAAAGTGGCTTGAAGAGATAAAGTGCTTATACCTGTCTTTGTTGTACTAGTTAAAGTTTGCACTAGTAATGAATCGAGAAATAGAGTTGTTCATTCCTATATACAAGAATAGTGGAGGGAGGGAACTAGAAAGGGAAGAAAGAACAGCCTTTTGTGCTCCCCCAGCCTGTGAATATTTTGATAAGGTATGTAGAATTTTTACTTGGTTTTGTGGGGTGTGTCCTACGTTATGTGAAATGTACTCCATTCCACTTACTTCTGCTCCCAGTCCAGAAGCTGAGAGAACAGAAAAAGTTCTCTTTTTCTGGAAGACAAGGATGAAAGAGGACACTTAGTAGAAGATTGTTCAAACCCAAAAACTCCCAAAGGCCGTGCACTGAGCCTACGCCTGGGAGCTGTGAGGGTTCTCGTGCTCTGCTACTGCTGTTTGTGCATCTGAATTCCAGCCTGGGTGATAATAACCATAGGGCAAGACTTACAAGAGTAGCAGCACAGAAGAAATACAATTGTGGTTTCCAGAATACAATTCTGCATACTCTATTCAAAATAAAAGGAGTGCCTGTGCAGCTCATTGGAGTTTGATGCGTCCTTGGAGTCAACACAGAGATGCTGCTGCTCCTGCCATTAGTTTTGATCAGCTTTAATGATTCCCCACATGGCTAAATTAAATGATTCTTTAAAATGTTTAAGTGGTTTTCTCAGTGAAGGTAGCCTATCTATCAATGTATTATTGCTTAGATAACCTGTTCATCTTGTGAACCAACAGTTCTCAGAAATACCATCAGGGTATCTTTTTCTTCAGAGACAGATCTACATTTAATTAGAACACAGAATATCGCCATTGTTCTCTCAGAATGATTCCAGCTTGCCTTAACATATTCTTGTTAAAACATACACTCATACTTCAGGGTTCCCAGATTTCTCAGGGACCCTGGAAATTCAAGTTATGCATCAATAGTAGAAGAATCCGTGTGTATCCAGGTACAGTTCATTTCTATCTACTTGCTATTAACATTTTAGCATCTGTATAGTTACTGCAATGTTGATGGTTGTTATCAAACTTGTTTATTTGAAATTGTTCACTTCTCTCCAGGCTACAAAACTGTACAGCTGCACAGCTCCTCTCCTGCTCCAAGACCTGCTGTAGCAGATGCAGCTGCTTGACTGACAAGTTAGTGGAAGAGGAGCTAAAGGGAAGTCATGGGACTTCTCTTCAGGGAGTGTGTGAGTTGCCCATGAAAGCAGACTAAGAAAAGCAAGAAATTAATCTGTATCTGTTTAGTCAGCCAGTATGGGCAGCTGGCAATATACCTTAAGATAATGTCACCTTTGCTCAGGGAAGCACTTGAAGTTGGGGAAAGGCAAGGACTATTCCTTCTGGCTGCACATTCCCTGTTCCTCCCCTCTCTTATGGCCCAGTGGTAGGTTCATATAGTGCATTAATGGTTGATTTTGAAACAAGAGGAAAAAAAATACTTTTCAAAGACAATTTTGAGAGATTGTCTAAGAAGAAAGTTTAATTCTTATTTTCTGCATGTGAATGGGGGACTCAAATGCTCAGTTTAAACAACTGTTTCTGAAAGTGTACCCTGTAATACCCATAACAGCCAGAGGAAGGGCAGAAACCCAACCATGCTTTGAAACGACAGAAATACGTCCTTCCTCTAATGCTTATTGTCAGTTTTCTAAAATTTAGGCAAGTGTCAAATTTTCAGCCTGATAAATGTGTAAGATTGATTCAAATAATACTCAAAACGATTGTGTTAGTTTACTACAGACTTTTGCATTAACTATGAGCTGGTGGAAAATTCACTCAAAACAATCACCCCTTTTGAGTGAGACTGTAACCAATTCTGACAGGCTTTTTAAATTTCCTTTGACAAAGTACTTTATTACAAATGTCTCATGGGCGAATCCAAGGAATAATCAGTTTCTTATTACTGACCACCTTCTCCTACAAGTATTAGATGATACATTAATCAGGGTTTCCTTTAGTGTCACAAAGGTAACTTGTGTTGTTAAGTTTCTGCCTGAGCTTCATATCTGCTCTATCATATTTAGGAATGCTTACCGTACTTGGAAGATGGAAAAGATGCTATGCTATGTTCTGATTGCAGTCTGCAAGGAAATGAGATGATGTTGCAAGGTGGTGTCCTTTAAAGACTCAACAGCTTTGCAGCTGTTAATGTTTTGGAGTAAATTTTAAAGATTATGAAGTTTGGTATCACTGGGGCTTTACAGGGGCTGCACACTAGAGGGAAGTAGTATCCAATACAGAACATATCACAAAATTTTGGGGATCTTTCTGGCAAGTGAACTTTGGATCATCACAGCTGCTTGAATTGAAAATTGAAGGAAAGTGTAAGTTCTAATGTGATAAGCTATCCTATGATTTCTTAGATTTAAATCTCTATGTGATGAATTTTAAGTAAAATTATGAATACTCTAATTTTTCACTTCTCTGAATGGTCAGAGGGTGTTTATGGAATGTTGGGTAACTCTAGAGTAATTCAAGTGACTCTAGAAGGGGAAGGGAGCAAGGTGGCTGGATCAGCACTCATAAAATACTTCCCTTAGTCTTCTGTGGTTTTATATGTAAGTCTGGAGATTTGAAAGCCCAATTAAGTGGATACAGTGGAAAAAGGAGTTTGTTTAGAAATTAGTCTCTCCAGGAATTGGGATCAAGGCACATTTGTCAGGTGTCTCCAGGGCTCCCTTGTTTTCAGTAATGAGATGAAAGACACCAGGGCTGTGGTATCTCAGTTGGCAACAGCAATTTCATCCACCTGAAGCAGCACCAACTTTTATTCTCAGCTTTCATGTTCATTAACTGGTGTGTTACATCAAGGAACAGATCCAGCTTGTAAAGGAGTTTCCAGTTTTTTGCTGGAGCCATTTCCCACGTTTAGTCCCTTTTTGGTCCCACATGAGAGCTGTGCCAGCAGAATATGAGAGGCAGCACCAGGGCAGGAATGAGCAGTGAGGGGTGCAGGTGCACTGAAGTCAAATATGGATGGAGCCAGATCTTAGGACAGCAGAGGGAGAGGAGACAGAGATGGGTGGCTGGGAAAGGCAGGGAGACCCTTGGGGATAGACAATTTTGGCAGCAGAGAGCCCAGGGACAAAGGGAATCAGGGGCTCCCTGTTTGAGGAGTTCTGCACCAGTAAAGAAGGAGAGCAAATTATAGCATGCAGAGGAGGCAGTAGATGGTAGAAAAAAATAGATAAGGTTAGCAAGCTGCCCCCATGATAAGAACAGTTAATCAGGAGGACATTTTCTGGTCTGAAAGCTTCATGTGATTTACCTGAGATAAAAGCCTTGAAGTGTAGCAGCTGAGGAGGATATGCTTGGGGAATTCACAAAGAGGTTGGAGAAACTATTAGTTTGAACCACGACAGGGCCTTTTCGTCATTTTCATTCTCACCATACAACACATTGAGGTAGTATATACACTTAGGAAACTAATTACTGTAGGCTTAACAGGCCAGACCTAGATTACTTACTGAAAACAAATCTTCTGAAGGATCAAAGTATTAAGAGATTTCAAAATGCCAGTGAGTTATGATGCTTGTCAGTTTTCAATATCAAGTAATGATAAAACCAAGTGGCTGTAACGAATTATTTTGTGTCCAGTTGAATAGATAATAATGACTATCCATCCCAAACGTGCCGCTGCTTAAAGTTTAGTTGCTGCACTAATAAACCTGAGCTGTACCAGCCAAGATGCCAAGCTCAGTTTTGATTGTGCTGCGTGATAATTCACCTCTGTAGTCACTTTCATTTTCATAAAAGTGAAATTAATAAAAAATTATGAATTCAGCTTTTCCAGCATTTAAACCCTAATTCAACATGGATTTGGGGACCATTTCAAAAATACTGTTTTTGTGGAGAGCTGTTTTTTCTCCTGATTAAACCTTCTTGCAATGGCCAGGCCAGTACTAAATCACACTGTACTGGGAAAGCAAGAAAATTTATTTAATTTGGGTAGGCAGAGTCACAATCCTTTAGAAGTAACAGGCTGGGCTTAGTTATTCCCTGAAAGTGCAGGAAATTGTGCTGGTCTGTGTGCAAGTGGAAAAGGTGTCCCAACCTATTTATGATGGGTTTGTGGCAGCTGTGAAAGGGAAGATCACAATCTCACTGCTCCCTTAACAGCTTTACAGAAATCAGTGATAGACTGGATCGTCTTTAAACCTGTCAAGGAAGTTTGAGGGACTTTGGAGTTTTGGGGGTGTTTGGGTTGTTCTTTCTTTCTTTTTCTTGCTCTGTTGCCTTTTGCTGAAATGGAAAGTAATTGGTAACACAAGAATATCCAGCATCTTGTAGGTAAAGATGATAACATTATTGTTGTCTACATCTTAGCCACAGACCCTTTGAGAAAGATGTGTTCTCAAAGTCATTGAAGAAGAAGGAGTTTGAAATGATGTGTTTCCAGTGAAAGCCTTTTCTCTTGGAAGGAGAAATTTCAGGCATCAAGCAGTGGGGTTATTAAATTTTTTTTTTGCCGTCACATTTTCCTTTGTGTTATACCACTGTATAAAAAAAAAGGGGAAAAAAAAGAAAAAAAGAAAGTGGTCTTGCATCATAGCAAGCGAACTGTGGAAGCATGAAAGATACAGGAAATTTGTGTCTTCTTGTTTCTGAGATTGCTTAAGGGGAATGGGGATTTCTGTATTATTTTTATAATGGATCAAAACAGCAACAGCAAATTCCCTTTGGTCTTATTGATTTAAATTTGGTAGCTAAGGGAAACAATCAGAATCAGTAAATAGAACCTGTTCTTTTGTTTGCTTTAATGAGCAGCTATAAGCTCGCTTGATATACATGATTGTGGGTTTTGGCATGTGTAATTTATAATTATAGTGCAACTCTTCGCAGTTTGGCATCTTTCAATTTTCTAGTTTCAGACCTCTGCCTGTGGGTGTTGTACTCTGTACCTATTTGCAGAAGGATGAGAGTATATGTTAAGACAGTTTCTAGACAGCCCAGATAGACACCAGGGTAAACATAGCTGTGCTGGCCTAAGCAGATATGCAAAACCATAAGCAGTGAAGACTCCGTGTTTTGCCTTCTGAGTCTGGCGGGTCCATGTGTGTGAGGAGTCAGACATTCTGGCTCCTCTCTGGCGTCATTTCTGATACAGAAAGTGTCTGCTGGAGCAGTAACTGAACAATATGCTGTTTAAAAATGTATAAAATCATGATTTGTTTGGGAAAGCTAATCATGACATGAATTGCTGTACTAAATGTGGTCCATCTTACTCAGAATTTGACTTCTGATAGTGGCTTATGGCAGACACTTTGGGAACTGCAAAGTAGATACATGTGAAATAATGTTTTCATACCCTTCTTCTTCCTGAGGTCAGGTTTTAAACTGCCCTTCTTGATATCAACTTAACCTTAGAGGATGAGATAGAATTTTCTTTTCGGTGTTCTTTCTTAAAATTGTAATTCAAGATATCCTTACTACATATATATAAATGTCCAACCCCAAATGAAATGGAATAGGCTCCTATATATACACCTGGTGGCAGAGAGGTTCATAATGTAATTGTCACAGTGAAAGCATTTATTCAGTGTTTTCAATTCGACCATCTTTCATTAGCTTTCCTTTTGCTCTTGCTTTATGATGTGTGTGGAATCGTAATGTCAGATCTATCTTCCCTGCCATTTTAGTTTGGAATATGCCCTTTTTGTGTCCTTTGTTATTTGTCTCTTTTCCAAGACAAACTGTTTAAGTCTTACAGCCTCTCTCACTCTGTGATAGTTTCTTTATGCTTGTATTGCTTTTATTGTCCTCCTTTAGTGCAGCCTGTAGCATTCCAGAGGAGGCTGAATTAGAATGGATTGCACATCATCTTCCACTCATACCTAACGCATCTTAATGCGATAACAGTCCGAGCCGAGGCTCTCACTGAGCCTCCTGTGTTACAACAGCCAGGTCCAAACCTGGCTATTAAGAGTGCAAATAGTTTAAATTCTTTCCTTCCTCACACACTGTGGCAAAATTACCCCAGAATTCTTCACAGCTTTCCCCGAATTGAATATGTTATTTGCAAATACTGCTGCTTTGTTGCTCACCTGCACTGCCATTAATAAATATATTAAACTTCAGATTGAATATGAAACCTTGGGCATTTTACTGGTCAATACATTATACATGTCACAAATGATTAGCTTGTGAAACCGTGATGCTTTTGCATCGTTAATCCTTTTTAATGTTTACCTTGTTACTATATTTTATTGACAACAGGCAAACAACTTTTTTGGCGCTATGCACATATTTTGCTAAACACAGGGAGAAAGCTTGGGAACAAAAACTACTTACTAATCCTTTTTCTGTTAAATCCTTTTTACTTGGAGCAATGTTGTTAGTTTCATCACAACAAAATAAATTGGGTTTTGCATGCTGAAGCCAGAGTGAAAATTTCACTCAAACATGGCAAACATTCAAACTGAAATCGTATTTTATGACTGCACATTAACACTGTTGTTCTCCTTTCCCTATAAAATACTGCTCATGGTATTTGATAACTCTAGCTTCAGTGCAAGCTCTGAGCTTCGTTTTTTCGCTTTATTCTGTTTGGAAGGTGAAGCCCAAATATGAGCCCAGAGGACGCTGTTCATCGCTGCTGGAATCAAATGAGTTCTAAGTAGGTTAGGGGTCCCTTAAATTAGCAAACAGCTCCACTGCAAAACAATGCCACCTGTTCTTAAGACGAATTTTTCTGAATCCTGAATTCCCCTGAAACTAGCACCTATCCACTCACCTCATTCCTGACAAATGGAAACTGAGGGCTCCAACTCTCTAAAAATGCACTAAGGCAAAGACACTGTTTGTGTACACACTGCCATAATGTCTTATGATCACCAGGAAGGATTTGTGTCTTTCTTTCCCTTTAAAATTAAACTCCAACCCTTATTTGGCACAAGGAATGACAGGTGAAGCCTCATATGTAATGAAAAAATCCTGGATTTCTTTTGTGAAGAAAAGGACAATCCTCCTCCTTGATGGTATCCACGCACATCCCCTCAGTGGAGACCCACCATCCTTCCCATGGCCCTGCCCTTACTCCACAAAAGTTGCTGTGCTTACCTTGGACTGTTACTCACACACACAAGTGCTGTGTGCACTCAGTGCCATTTCCTAATGTAAATTCCCAACAGCCACATCTGGAAATAATGTGGGGAGGTGAACGAATGTATTGGATGTGAAGTGCTCATCGGGCATATGATAAAGGTGCCATTTGAAGAAATGTGTGAGGGACCTTGTCTGGATCTTCTTGCCAGGCAGGGAAAATAACTAAACCTGTATTCTTATTGGAATGCAGCAGGCTGGTGTTCCTGGATTATCTTTTCTACAATCAAGAAAAGAGGTGACCTGAGAGGTAAAGAAGAAATGTGTTTAATCCTCTTGATGGACTCCACAGTCTTTTTAAAAAAGAAGGAACATGCTCAGCCCCCCCGATCCCTGGCGTATGAAGTGAACCCAAACAGTTCTCTCTCAGCCTCTTGCCTCATTAACCAGGCTACTTCTGAGTCTGAAGCCTGGCTGGCACTGAAGGGCTCCTCTGGCCAGACGGGACTGTGGTACCATGGAGGGCTTGTCAGGACACATGTGTCACTGCTAAGGCTTCATGGCTTCTCTGCCCTTTTGTTTTGTACTGAAATGCAAAACACACACAGATAGAAACTCTTGTTAACAGTCTCCTTGTCACCTACTGTATCTTTTGCAAATCAAGTTGAAGAGGAAGGCACTTTGAAACTGGTTATTTCACTTAACGACTGTTTCAAGGATAGCAGTGTCTGAACTCTTTATGTATTATAAGATTCCCAATTTTTTTTTTCCTCTCAGAAAGGCTAGAGGAGCAATTACATGTCTTTATTTTTCTATCACTCAATTTAATACTGAGAACTGAACTTAAAAACCTATGTAGATGATTGGTGTCCTTTAGCTATTATCAGATATCACTTTCTAAGCAGCTTGAATTAGGCTTTAATATTCATCCACCTATCCTCATCAATCATTCAACTTTAAAATACTGGATTCTAATGGTACCTTTCATTAGTTTGTTTTTCATCTTTAGGGACAGATGAAGAGGGTGCTGCACATTAGGATTTTACACCTGGTGGTTGCTCATTACATATCCTTTTTTAAGGTCAGTGAGTGTTCCACACCTGCTTAGTTTCTTTCTCATTAATAGGATAATGATGCATTCTGTAGGGGCTCTCCTGCCCCACAACAAACACTGTTTTGAACTGGATCATCAACTGCAGTGAGCTCTGTTCTAAATGAAAATTGCTTTCCAGGTGTTAAAATTCATTATCCTATTGCAGTGGAAGCTAAGATAGAGGCAATTGGATTATATATGTAATGTGAAACCCCATAAACTGTGGTGTAAGTAGACAATTACATGACTCGGAGCCATAAGGATTTAAGTGTAACCAGGACAGAACCAGGGCAAGAAATTAATAAACACAGGAGAAGTGAATAAAGGAATGCTGAGCCATGTCTCACCTAAGATGAAAGAAGGCAATACAGATTTTAATGGTGCCAGAAGGATACTGCTTCTCCAGGATGTCTTATCTGAAGTCTTTTGGGCCAAAAGATAGTACATGGAGGACTTCTTCTAGAACAGGGAAGGTCATTCTGATCCTGCAGAACAAAACCAAGTCTGTGTGTTTAGTCTCAACTATTCTATGTACTTTACAGCAAATGGACCTATCTGTATCACTGCTTCTCCCAGTTGTGAAAATTTGCTGATTAGGCTTTTGTAAAAGAACTTCACAATATTCAGATGAAAAGTTTCATTAGGTTTTGGGGGCGTTTTTTAAAGGAAGATATAGCCATTTTTGAGTTTATGAAGTGTCCAGATTTTATTTTCTTGTGTTTGGTCAACCACACCAGCAAGTGCATAAAATTGTGGTTTAAAAAAGTTACTGTGGGTTAAAAAATTATGGGCATAAAATAGTCCTAGTTCAGCTTCTATCCAAATCTATGTAGTTTCATAAACTCTTCATATGAAGTAGGATCAGATCCATAGGGTTGAAATAATGAAAATAATAAGGATTACCTGCAGCCTGGGGGTGCTTATAAGCAGTAAGTAACGTTAATGCCAATATCCCCTTAGGCAGGTGAAAATGGAATTCTAACTGGTGTGATGAGAGCTCTATGTTGCTAATAAATTCATGTCAAGGTGTACTCGTGCCACTGACTATGAAATACAATTTATATGTATATTTATTAGTGGCTTCGCATACAATTCATCTTTCACAAAAGCAAAGGAAAATTTTAACAAGAGTTTGTATAGAGTGATCAGAGGAAGGGTGAATCTTGAAGAAAGCAGATTGGAAGTTATCTCTGTAGCAGTATTCAGCAAGTGATTTTTTTCTTTCTAATACTATACACCTGACATTCAGTTTGTGATGCAGTGTGTGAGTTGCATGGATACACTGCTAGGGCAGTGTTCGATCTCGGATCAGATGGCATTAGAACCCTACATCATTGCTGGGTGCTCTGCATTCATCTTTTAATAATACTGGAGTTATTGGGCTATTTTGCTGACAGAGATAGTACAAAGTGGTGCTTCAGTGCCTCCTTCTCTCCCTTTTCTCTTTTTCCCTCGTCCTCATTTTGAATCCCCTTGGTGAACTGAACATGCAGAAGAGGGAACAAGTCAATTCAGTGTGTCTGATGAGTGCAGACAGCTCCACACTGACACTGGGACGTCTTTACATTCTGTAATGGTGAAGTGTCAGGATCTGGATCAGAAAAATCCTTTTTCTTGACTCGCTCTGATGTTGCCTTTCAAAATATGACATGTGAAACTGCAGCTTCTATTTCTAAAGTTCTCCAAGGCAAGAAGAAATATGTAAAAATAAAGGAGGATAGGTACTTGTGATTTTTGCTCTGCTGCACATTTAGGCCCACGCAGATGAGTTTACAGTGATATCTGTGCAACTGTATCCTTGGACTGGTTTCAATGAGCACAGCTCTAGGAAATCAGGATTTTTACATCCAGTATTTTTATCAGCTGAGAATTTTTTCTTAAAGCGAGTGATATTAACCTCAGGATTATAGAACAGCTGTGAATACATCTTGAATTATACAAATATAGGCATTAGTGCAAATATGTACACTAAAAGTAATCATCCTTATAGTTTTCAATATTACAAATATATTTATTTTATTTATTTAATAAGAAGTATTGATGCTTTCAGAGTCTATCCAGTGCACAATGTTTCAGTGCCTTTCATTAAGTCCTGCTTCTCCATTTCTTTGAAGCATGGACAAAAATGCCAAAAAAAAAATTATAAACCGTGATGATTTTCCATCAGAATGGGCCAGGTGGGATTACAAGCAGAGCACCTGCAGTAAATGCCTCACATCTTGTATAGCAGGGAAAGCACATTTTGTCTTTTCCACATTTTTCAAGGAAAAGTAGTATTTAAAATTCAGCAGAAGCCTTTCCTAAAATCTGTACTAATAGAACTGTTGAGCTGTGTTTAACAGTTCAGCTGTGCTTGTAAAACTTCAGCTCTGTCTAAGCAGGTGCTGTGGGAATCCCCAAACCTGCGCCCTGCAGAACAGAATGGATTTTACCTCACCTGGCACCCACCACAGGGCAACACCCCTGGCATGGCCACCTGAGGAGGGGCACAGGGGCTGTGATGTGTGTCTGGATGTTGATTCCTGAGGAGGGGTGCAGGGGCTGTGATGTGTGTCTGGATGTTGATTCCTGAGGAGGGGCACAGGGGCTGTGATGTGTGTCTGGATGTTGATTCCTGAGGAGGGGCACAGGGGCTGTGATGTGTGTCTGGATGTTGATTCCTGAGGAGGGGCACAGGGGCTGTGATGTGCCCAAATGCTGACTCTGGCTTGTGTTGGTGATTCAGCTGACAACGAGGGGCTTATTCTGCTTTGGGCTGTGCTGTGAAAATCTGGTCTTCCCTCACACTGAGAAACTCTAAGAACAAGGCTCACTGAAGAGAACAGTTGACAGCTGCTATTTTAATGTCTTCACTAGGACTCTTATCTACCACGGTGACATCCTCATCATGTATTCATTGTTTACAGATTTCTGAGTTTGTAGAAAAGTCTTTGTCATATGAGAGCAGATATTCAAGAGGCCTCTAGCCTTCTCCAGGGGCCTGCTGGGAGCAGGGAGTATTCCATATCTTCTATTTTCCTAGGACAGAAAATGCCTCATCCATACCAGTAAGCAGTAAGCCATTGTTGCTGTGGCACAGCAGTTGGTGAGATAAGATAATTATGAAGAGTTAACAGAACACGTGCAAAATTAGTTGTAGCTTGCAGAAGGAAAGACAATTCAGTAAACAATTCAGAGTATTAATTTCCAGCCCATCCTCTCGCAACTGTGGAGAAAGAGAAAATGCTAATGAACTGTGAATATGTAAAAAGAAGAAATGATCAATTGAACCCAGTAAATATCCAAATAACAAATATTCTATTCAAATGTCACAGATCTGTAAAGCAGTTTTGTTTCTGGGTGCATACATGGACATACGAAGTTCAACAGTGAGATGAAATCTGGAAGTGAATTCTTTTGAAATTACCATTCCATCAAAATCTCCAGAACTTATTGATTATAAAATGCAATTTTATTATGTAAATATAAGAAAAAATCACTCCAGAAATCTTTTAATGAGATTGCACTCTATGTACAGAGGATGCTTGCTTATGGATATAATACTTCCCACACATTGAAAGCCTCACAATGAATGGGCCTCAGAACTTGTGCTGAATTGTGGCCCATTAACACCAATCATTCCAGATGTACTGCAGCATTAGGAGCTCCTGCTAAGCCAGGAATTTCTGTAAAAACAGACACTATTCTGTCCAAGCAGAAACCTCTGCTTCTTAAAAAAAAAAAAAAATATATATATATATTTAGAATAAGAAATTCTTGGCTTTGTACTTTCAAAGAAAGAATATTTTGATTTACATTACAAAGGTTAAAATTGTGTAAAGTTGGTGCTTTTTGAACAATCTGAACGACTTTCTTATTAATAAATTTAATGTGAAGGTAAAACAAATACTCCATTAGCTAGGAAACCTGTTTGCTCTTTCTAGTCCAATGTGAATCTGGTGCCACATGGGAGTTCTTCATTTCAATTAATTATCATACTTGAGAATATTTTGTAGTGCAGTACAGAGATGCTTGCTTCCTTTAGCAAGAAGAAATTGTCAGATTCTCAGGAACTCACAAATATTTAATTTAATCATGGAATTTTCACTAGGATAGAATTTTCTATAACTGCACAAGAGGGCTATTACAATTATTTAGATAGCCACTACCTTATGCCTCTAAGTGTGGTCTTTGGATAGTGTAATGTTTATATAAACTTTACTTTGCGTGATATACTGACTCACTACTCTGTGTAAGGAGCCAAGAAAACACTTTGAGATACCTGCTATTTTTGGCCTCACCTCTTTGACTTTTCTTTTTTGCAAAATTTCAGTCCTCTATTGAACAGCACAGTTTTGAATGCAGCACTTCAAGTAAGCCATTTGACAAACTAGTTAAATATCTTTAAATGGGTTAAGTACGTTTGAGAAATTGAGCTTGAATTATGTTGGCATGTAATATTGAATATGGAACACAGGAGAGTAAAAATCCATATTGTACACGGAAATGGATAAACACCCAAGCTTGTGGAAGGGTGAAGGACGTTGAAGAAAAGTTTTGAAATATCCATTGATTTGTGATTTTGGTTATAACTAACAAATTGTCTAAAACACTTCATGTAAAGACCAAGAAAACTGGGCAGAGGTTGATTTTTATTCTGCTTAGCATACATAGTCTTAAGAATTGTTGCAAATCCTTTGGTAAATTCATCTTTTCATGTCTTGCCTCTTGACAGTGTTCTCTAGTTACAAATGCTCCTACTTCACCAGATGGAATGAGAATATGGGAATAACTGTTAGAGTACTGTGTGTCCTGTGGAAAGTGAGAGAACGATGCTTGTGAAATTGATATTGCTTCTTTGGGATGAGGAACAGAGAGAATATTTTAGGGAAATCCTCATGCATGGATTTTCCTACCACCTTCCTGCTCTGCTCTAACAAAGTGGGTCTGATACAGTATGGTTGATATGCAGAGTACTTTTAAGAAAGGTACTTTTTGACCTACATTTCCAAACTGATGCTCCCCCAGCAGTCACATTCACGTGTGACTCACACACACCTTGTACAGGTGTGCAGGGGGCATCCCTGAGCTACAGCAGAAAGCAATTCCCTTCTCTTTTCTGTGGATTGTGAATGCAGAATGCAACATGCTGTTGAAAATGTGTCTAACAACAGAGTGTCTCGTGCCTCAGGACATGTGAGAGCCCAGTGCTAGATTGTGTTTGAAAATAAAATTATTTATAAGGAAGATTGAATACAAATTTTCTCCAGGTTTTTTTAGCATAAATCATTCTGCTGAATTTAGCTTAGTGATGCTGGCACAATTTCTTTTTGTCTTTCAGCTGCTCTGCAGCCGTTTCTGAATTTTGTTCAGATGAACTATTTTCAAGTATTGTTTTGAGAGAGATCATAATCTAGCAGAAGGGGAAATAAAGGCATCTGGCTAGACTCTTCTTCGAATAACCATGGCCAAGAAAGTCATTAAAGCAAATTAAAAACCAGACATGGTTTTCTCACTTCTCTACTAAATACCACAGTTATTCATCTCTGAAAATGGACAAACAATCTCAGTCAAGCTGTCATTATGAAGAGGAATGGACAAGTTATAATCTGAATGCTAATCAAATTCTTATTTATCAGTCCTGATGTGCTGGTTTGGTAGGCATATGCCAACAATTTTAACAAACATTTTGTCTTCCAAAGAGCAAAGTATATGTTTGTTTGTCTTCTCCATGAGTGATTTTTAATACACACTATTAATGAAAGACAAAATAAAATACAATAAAATGAAAAGATTGGTCTTGCTGAGGGCACGTCTTGTGACACAATGTTGACAGAATGGCTGTATTACATCTGAATAGAAAAGATTTGATGGTAAAACTAGTTTGTGATGGAGAAGATTGCAGTTTTTTGACATTTGCCTGAGGTACCTGATGACAAAAAAAGAATGATCACAAGGGTGAGGAAGACAAAAGTTTAGTAAATTCCTTCAAGATGTGTAAAAATGCTTTGAAATCAGACTATTTTATTTATTTATTTTCTGTAGTGTCACTACAAATATTATCTGAATGTCTGAAACCACTGGACAGTTATTTGATATTATGTCTAGTACTCTCTCTTGAGATTCCCATGTCTGTCCTGTTTTCCAGCGCCGCTCTTGTAAAACACTGTCTTTAGCTTTTGCTGTGCTTTAATTCAGTCTGTCACCTTATGGGAGATGGTTTTGACTTTCTTCACGTTAAAGGTAGTTGTGATATGTCATTTGTAAGTGCAACGTGTCTTGCAATGGATAAGCTTGTTAACGAAAAAGGGAAATTGCAAGGGGAGGGGGGCAGTGATGAGGGCAGAGGTGGGGCTGCTTTTAGCTCTGTGGTGTGGTGGTGCTGCCTGTTTCCCTGTCCTGCTGCCCCAGCAAGAGTGGGCTGTGTAAGTCTATACAGGTTCAAGGCATTAATGATGGCTTAGCAAAGCAGAGCACATAGGCAGTTGATGTGATTTGGCAGCTGGTGTGGGACACAAATCAGAACTGTTTCCCCCATCTCTGCTGTTGCCGTGTTGCAGCCAGAGTGGGGTGATCCAAGTCCTGGGCTACACCTTTCTGCTGGTCACACACAGTTACATGTGGTGTTCGACATGCCCAGACCTCAGGAACACCAACTTCTGTGTGTTGCGTAATAAACACATGATAACAGCATCTCGTGTCCATCACTTTGTGTCCTCTAAAGACAATCCTTGTTTCTGAGTCCAGACCCCAGATAAGCTCAGGCTGGCCAGACCCATGTACAGCTGAAGCACCACTGCCTACATATTTTAGGCATTGATATTGGAGCTGTGTGAGCTTGAACAGCAGACTAATAAGAGTAACTCAGGTAGCCCAGGAAACCTGTGGCTGCCCCATCCCTGGAAGTGCTCAGGACCAGTTTGGATGGAGATTTGAGCAATTTGGTCTAGTGAAGGGTGTCTGTGCCCGTGGCAGGGAATTGAAATGAGATGATCTTTAAGACCCCTCCCAACCATTTTATGATTCTGTGATGGCAGTCCTGTGTCTCCTATTAGAAAATATTACTGGTCAATTTGTTTAAAGGCTTTACTGATGCTAGCAGTCAATACTTCTAAAGCCCACCTCTGCTGTTAATATAACTGACTTATTTTTTAAATACTTACTTGCCTTTAGAAAATACATTAAACAACTTTTCTAATGGCCATTTTGCTATCTCAGATCTTGCTGAGGATAGGCTGCCTTTTATCTTTGCCTTTCAAGAAATAACCTTATCCTAAAATTTCTCCAGATTCAAAGCACAGATTTTAAGTAATGATTTCAGGACATGACCTATGTATGGGTGGCTTTGAGAACTATACAGCAATGCTTACTTTTCTGGGCAAATCCCTTCAGGGAGTTTATGGGTCACCAATACTGGATATTTAGGAGAAAAGAAAACATTGATTTTGTGCCATAGTTGGCGTTTGCCTTGCTTTTGGAGCTTTAGCCTAACCCAGATGCAATGAGTGAAGGAATTTAATGCCTTTGGTTCTAGTAGGACTTAATGTTTTACAGTTTACAAGTTCAGTTTCTTACACAATATCCCCACTGACTTCCACAGAGAGATCAGAATGATTTACAGTCACTGCTGGACTTCAGAATGATTCCCAGAAGTCTAAGCCCAGTAGTACTTCAATAAGCCACTGTAATAAGATATTTTATTGTTATGGCTTTGAATGTCCTGCAGTGTACGGTAATTCAGATATAAAATAATTAGGAGCAATTAAAGACCATTATAGTAAGGATTACTTTGTGCTAATGACAGACTGTTTGACTGGAGCAAAACTACTTCGAAAGTCATTCAGGGAACATGATACCTAGTCAAGGTGGGAAAAGGAGCACATGCCTGAGATTTGAGTGGGAAGAAGCCTAAATAGACAAGGACTTGTTCTTTCACCACGCTCTCCTTTTCTTTAAGTATCCTCCAAATTCCAATATATCTTATAATTAAACATTTTGTTCATTAAAGATATTCATTAAACTACAGCAATAAGGTACAACTTTACTTCATGAAAGAGTATTTCTCAACACATAAAAAGATACAATGTTCTGAGTTTAGCTGCTGATTCTTTATAGCAGTGTTTTATTAAATGTCTTAAAATCAATAATGCTGATTTTCCAACCCTGTCAGCAAAATGTTTTTAGTAAAATAGATATTTTATTTACTTTTAAATAAAATTCAGCAGCCCTCAAGAGTCTGTCAGGAGAGAAGGCATTCAGCTTAGACTACTTGAAAAATACATGTCACAGATATTTTAAGTTTTGAACATTTAGGATTACCAAAGCCACTTCTAATTTATATTATGTTTGAAAAAAATACATTGCATTGGTGATGTGACATCTGCCCTTGCGTGGAAGAAACACTCCAAAATTCTGGAATTCTAAAGAACCCTCTGACCTGTACTACTGTTTTCTCCAAAAGCAGAGTAGTACATGAGAGCTGGCTAAGCGTGGGAGGCTTGTTATATATTTGATAAACTGTTGCTTTAGTTTGTGCACAGCTGAATAAGAGTTGCCTACCGAGTTACAGGAGTGCTACACATCTAATAGTAGTAGAAGATATCTGCTAGAGTTGCACAACTGCTGTTTCTTCTCCAAGAGCCCCAAAAAAGAACAGATTGTGCCCAGTAACTGAAATCTGCCTTTCAGTCCGCTTCAGACTCTTACTGTACTCACTGCTGGTCACTTCACTGCTTGTAATTCATTCCTGCCTCTTTCTTATTCGAAGAGAAGCCTGTATAGAAATAAAAAGCCATGAATAAAGGTAAATTGGGTGAACATTTCTTCAGGTACAACTGTGCCTGTAAGATATTCCATGTCAGGCAGTTGTCCTGAGATCCATGGCTCTGTCTCTCACAGCAGATTACTCTGCAAGAAGCCACTCATAAAGTTCTCCAAATAAGTGATTTTCTCTCTTATAGGTAAACATGAAAATAAGTGGTTTTGCAAATATCCAGCAGGAGAGTTGTACAAATGTTAGTGCATCCAACTGCTTTAATATGTCACCATTGAAAAGAATTCAGTTTTACCAAGCTGAGTGCAAACAGCATTGCCAGATCCTTACCTACAGTGACACTGGAGGAAAATTCAGCTTTTAACACATAAACATTGGAAACTAAGGAAAAATATTTGTGTGTCCATGAAGAATGCAAATGTTAATACGGTTTTTATGTGAAGCATAAAGACAAGCATATAACTTAAATATTGCTCTTTATGTGAAAATAAGCAATTTTGTGTGTGATTTCTTTCTAGCTGTCTTAAAATAAAGTGATTGTTTCTCCTCTGAGGAGTTTTTAAAACAAAAAGGATAAAATTTAATCCCTGCAAATGGGCTGTAATTGCAAATTTTAGCAATACTTGTGAAGAGGATCTAAGTATGGAATTCCATCTGTGATCTTTTTACAATCTCAAAAGTAAGAACTCTGATTTCCAGCGCTCTTTGTTATAGGAATGGCTGAATCCTGTGGATTAAAATCCTTTCTGTATCCATATTTTCTAAGCTGAAAGACCTTGACAGAGAGTGGTAAATTACAGTACCTTACAGAAACTGTTATTTAGGGTGTAGCGATGTGAGATATCCAGTGCAAGAAATGTTAGTAAAGTTGTAAACGTAAGTAAGAAAGTTGTGTGCATTAAAAATGTACATCAATGGAGAATATTTCCTAGACTTCTTAGTGATGCTCCATTTATCTAATTTTGGGCACTACTGAAGAAGGTATATCTGCTGCGAAATCCTGTACATCCTCATTCTATTCAGAATTTACCATGATCTCCTGGAAAGGAACAACAGAGTCACTCTTTAAGGATCTAAGCATAAAAAAACCCTTACACTGAGGTGAAAATAATCAGTTTTTCTAGTTTTACAGATGAAAGGAAGTGAAGCATCATCTTATTGAGTTAAAAGGCAGTACATGTAAACCATTTAAATTGCCACTATGTCAACCACAAAAGCTCTGTCTTTAGATAATGATATCAGTATCCAATTCCTACAGTAATTCTTCAGGCAATCGCTGTTCTCAGAAAATCCTTCCCTTATTTTGTAAAGAGTCATGAGTCTGGAAGCTGATTTTTTCCCCTTTAGCTGAAGAAATGGGAACTGGAAACAAATACTTCATTCACTGTTGTTCCAGGCAAGAGCATGAGTGCTTATCACTATAATCACACCTAAGAAGAGACTGAAAAAGGTGAAGGAATCTCTTTAGATCAGGTAAACTTTATATCCTCAATTCGATTTTGATTTCCCTAACTTTGTTTATATGCAAAAGAAATTCTGTTTTTCTTTACTCTTTATTAATTTCATAATGAAGAGAAAAATCTCTTTTAAAATCTCTTTTAAAACAGATGTTCTAAATCATTAACCAAACATACTGCTGTATTTACTTAGTTAATATGATACCTATTTGAATTAGTATCTTTTCTATATGTGGTCGCTTTACAGCGTTAAAAAAAAGGAAAAATAAGCTTTGAAAAACCTATTCTTAAGTTGATAACTGCAGGGTCTCTAGTGAAACTCTCCAGGTTCTTCTGCCTTACACTTGATTTGCTTTAATAAGGGTTATGGGGAATGAAGAACCATTGAAACTGCATTTTAAAATGCCTGGCAACAGACAGGTGGAAAAGACTTAGAATTACTATTTTTCATTACTGAGGGCCCCTCAGGACTGCACTGGAAAGAATCCTGTCTGCCCCAGATAAGAGTCTCCCAGCAGTTTAATGTGCCAATCAGTTGCGCTCAGCAGCCCGGAATCATCATATTGCAGCTATTGAATAGTTCCAGACCATATGCTCAGAAGGATGGGAAATGTGGTGTGTGTGTGACACTTCCAAAGAATGATGATGAAGAGCATTAATATGCTGATGAAGAAGGAAAAGAAAAAGGAGAGAGAGAAAGCTTGAAGAAGCAAACCCACCTGTGTTGCCGAGCCTGACAGATATGCTGTACTAACTCTTCTATTTCATATATAATTATAAGTTTGAGTTACCATGAGGCCTACATGACACTGAATTACTTGGTATCTTCCTTTCTCCTCCGCTTCCAGTATGTTCTCTCTTTTGATTTTTAGACAGAAAAGAGTTAAATCACAATCCAAATATCAACAAAAGATGCAGTGAGCGTTTTATCCAGCTGGCAGCCTGGAAATTATTTGTGTGCGTGTGAGGTCTAATTACTGTACAACAACTGAGTGATGGACCAAGTATGGCCCCATTCATATTAAACAACACAGTGGGAGCTTGAAGAAGGAATGATAACAAGGGTTCTGAGAAAATGGGAGAGCAGTAAGAAAATGCATTTTCATATAGATTTTATCCTTTCTAAAACTATCACAGTGACATAATCACATAATATACTGATAGTGGATGGGCAAACAAAAAACAAGTCACAAGGAGCTGATCTTGTAGCCAGCTTTTTCTGAATGACTAACAGTGATCTTTAATGTGCAAAACTGTAGAGCAAATTAGGAGTTGGTATAAGCAGATGAAATTCCAGCAACTTCTATATTTACCATGGACAATCTTCACATCTCTCCAATTTTTTATAAATTCTACTAACATATGTACAGGAGGAGCAGAAATGCAACAGGGGAAGAATTCCAGATTAGTTGTTTAAAACAAGAGAACAAAACATCATGAAATGGCTGTTTAAATGAGATCTTTTAATCAATGAAAACAAACATGGCCTTTGAGAAAACAGGGAATTCCAGGTAACCCAACACACAATTTTTAGTTGAAGCTAGCCATACTGCTGCCTTAAAGATATGTATGTATTTAATGATCTTCTCTCATATCATTACAGCAATAATTTTTCATAACATAGATATAGATGCACTAAATTTGCCAGGATTGTGAGGTATAATGGCTTGTACAGTGTGCTTTTCTAAAGAGCACTGAAATAAAATTCACAGATTCAGACAGCTTTTAAGAACTGAGTTGTCTGCAGGCTGAATAGATGTCTTAGTTTGGGAGGATGCTCTCATTTTCCTTTGTCACTGTAACAAAAGTCACTGATTAACAATGCATTCAATTGTTATGAGATAAATTACAGGATTTTTCACATTTATTCTTTTTTATGTCATCCTCTTGGCTTTCTGATTACTCATGAATTTTCCTTAGTACTTTTCTCTATTCCCAAATAAAAATTAATGTTATATATTTTGTTTCAGTTCATATGAAGTTAAGTTCCAGCCTAGTGGAACTAAATGAATATTGGCTCTGATCGTGTAGAGAAAGGTAGAGATTATAATTTCTTAAATATAACATCTTAACGTGAGGCAGATTCTCTCAAAGTATGATTTATGATTATTAGGGTTGGTTATAGTTCGTAAAGAAGATCCCCAATTGCTGATTTGGGATCAAAACTTGTACCAAAAGCCTGTAAAAGAATAAACTTAATGTGTTTTGACTTTTGTTTTCTTGCTCTTCTGAACTGTGCTTGTACTGGTCAAGAAAGACAGTTGAGTGTGCCCATTCTGTTCCTTAAGATTTACAAGACTCTTGGTAGACCTTAGTTAACTGTAGTGATCAGCTGGATGTGGGTTTGTTTTTGTGGATTGTTACCAGCATAACCGTTCTGTATTACACCAAGTACGTTCTTGCCGTTGTTGTCACTGAGGAAATATTTTGTCTTTCCCACTTCATGTTTTCCTCAGTTTATGATAACATATTTTCAATTTGTATGGGGTGAAGGTGTCAACAATTATGAGTGACAGGTATGGAAATCAAGCAACAGAGTATTCTACTTTAGACAGTTTATAAAAAAACCATGAAAAAGCAGCTTTTGTGCCTTCAACTTATTCAGCAGTATTTACTTTTCTACTCAACTCCTTGCTTTCAATTTTTTTCAGGTTTCCAAACTGAAGTTTGCTCTTGCATTCTCTCTGCTGTACTAGCAAATTCCCATTTCAAACCAACTTACTAATTTCTGAATGGTTGTGTGTCTCCTGTAGATCTATATGATAGACTCACCTGCCTTTCATGACCTGTACTTTCCAACAACTTTCCATCTCATCAAGTACCTCTCAGAGATGCGAAATATGTAGTTTGAAAAAGTCAGATGTTTCACCACTCAGCATATATCTGTTTTTCTTGCTGGAGCTGGCACATATGAAAGTGAAAATCCAGGGTGCAGTTCTCAGAATCTCTTCACCATGGTGGGGAACCCACTGTGTCATTTCGAGGTTGCAGCTTGCTGCTTGGTTCTCACTTCTTCAGAATCAGTTGGGTTTCACAGAGAAGTGGTATTATGTCAAAATGCCTGGACTTCAATCTGTGTTTGACCATGCAACTTGTAGTAAATTTTCTTACCTTCCTTGACGCTTGTTCATTGGAATCAAACAAAATATTGCCTTTATCTGGAGCAAACACGAATATTATGCTTGTTGTAGTTAGTTCTGTAAGACAGAAGAGTATGAAGCTTTCTAATAAGTAGTGGAAACTGTGCAGGTACCTCGTGTGCTGAAAGCTTTTTCTGGAGAAATTATTAAATGCATTGAATTCCACATCTGATCAATATAAAAAGTAGTCTGGCTGTTGCTGCACCTGGCAAACATTTTCATCAGATTTGGCTTCAATCTGTAGTGAGACATGTTTACAGAACTAATTTCTAAATGCTTTTCTTATCAAAGGAAATTTTTATTCTTTTTGATAAAAAATGACTATCTCCTGAACTGCATTATTTAAAATTGAAATAGAAAGCTATTTTTTTTCAGATCCTTTGAAAACTCCCTAAGAACCCTTCCTTGAATAGAATATATTCTCTTTGATTCGAACAGGCCTGCTTTCCACACTTAATGAAGCATCATTGTAACACTGCAGGTTTTAATTCTTTTTCCATTATCACCTTAACTCTAATTCTACCAGAGCTTCCTATGTGACTGATTCCCTTGTTTAGAATGTGGTTTTCCCTCAAACAAAGAAGCTGAACTGGAATATTTGAATTTATGGCACACTGGTTAAAAAGCCAGCTGCATCACATAGCCCCAGGTAACAGCTACTGAGCAGGGATGCAGGTACCAGATGCACACACAGCCACGTGTGTAGGATCCCTTGGGGGATACATCCCTGCCTTCCTGTTCAGCTGAGCCAGAGCTGTCACTAAATTCTGGGGCCAAGAGCAGCAAAAGGACCTCCATCCCCTCTGAGCTACAGAGCAGCTCATTGTGTTCACCCTGTGCACTGCACAGCTGCAGGAATGGCAGACGTGGGGCTGCACGAACCCTGTAAGGCAGGGTTCAAGGGACCTGCTCTGTTCCAATAAAAAATTTCCGGATGTCACTGCTTGTTCCCTTTTGGTTCAAAATCCGTCTGTTTGGATCTTAAAATTTCAGCATTCTGCCTTCCTTGCCCCTCAGCTCCTATTCCTTCTTGCTGCCCGTATCTCACTGCAGTCCATCTTCCAGAGCACTTTCTCCCACTTTTGACTTTACAGGGAATGTGGCCTGGCAAAAGACCAGCGGTGCCTTTCTGCCAGTTCCTCCTTCGGCTTTATTTCATCAGAGTCAGAAGTAAGTGTGATTACAGTAAGTGCAGTTACTGATATATTTTCTTCATTTTGAAATTGGACCGTGCAATTTGGCAGCTTTTGAAGTGTGTTGCCTAGCTCAGATGGGAAACATTTTGTAGAAGGGATGAGGTTTGTGTTTGAATGTGCCAATGAAATAACAAATAAATAAACAAAATTTAAACTGTTCTCATTTCAAGGTGGTTCATTATTTAGCCAGAGAATTGAAAGACTGCATACTAGAGCTTTTTTAATTTTGTTTTGATGTTACTCTATGTCAGTCTAGGTAAGGGTTACTTTGTGAGCGTGAAATGAGACATTCAAAGACATTGGTGGACTATATTGTAATTTTTTTCTTCACAGAGAGAATAGCAAGTGGGGTCATTCCTCTATTTACTTAATTTTGATATTGTATGACTTTTTACATTTTCTTACTTCATGTAGACAGGAGAGATTGTGGCCAAAACAGTGACCAGAACATTAATGCTCAGTGATATGGATTCATCAATCATTCTAATTTGGAAATAACTATCAAAGCAGCAGTTCAGTGTCTGCACAGAATTACCCATTTTTCCACTGAGTTACGCAACTCTGGTGTTGTAGGAAAGACACCTGTTTGCTTTTCAGTAATGTTGTGCTTATTCTTTGTTCTTTTGAATAGAGTCATACTGATTTAACAAGGCTTCAGGGAAAGATCACTGTGATATGCATCAACAGAGTGCTAAATATATGGGAGTTTTTGCAAGATGCAGTGAAAAGCTGCACTGGTCTGTTGCCTACACTTCTCCAAGTTCTAGCTGCTTACATGCTTTCTTCTTTCAGGAGATAAGCAGGATACTTTTGCTTAGTGTGAGCTGCTCATTCACTTAAATAATTTGATCAGTGCTGAATCAAACTTTGTGCTAGGGATACACAAGTTCTGCATCCCATTGCCAGCCTTTCAGCCATTTTTTCAGCTCCTTGACCAAATGTGAGACAGGCAGGTGATGGCAACATCTGGCAAAGTGGATAATGGAATGGGCCTCCTTAGACTGCAAAACAACTGTGTGAAACGTTAGTGTTATTGTGTGGGACAGCTTGTGCATGTGGGCAGAAGGGGGAGTGGAGGCATTATGAAAGATAGATTTGTTTTAGCATATTTAGTATTGTTCCAAAAGCATTTTTCCCTCACAAATAAATTGCATATGGATGAGGGGTTCTATTATGCTGTTGATGGTTTATATCATGGTATACACATTTCTTCATTCTGCTCAACACTACACCTGATAGAAGTGTATTAAACAAAGTGTTCTGTCTCTTTTCTCAGAGAGATACATAGACTATGACAGAGGTTATTTGTTTCTAGATAACATTATGTTTATGTGTTTGAGATGAAAATCAGTATGAATAGGTGTGCTCCATTGGAACAAAGGGTGGAGAGATTTGTCTCCCCAGGTTGAGACTGAGTTCCTCAGTCCTGAGGCACCCTGAGTGTGCTTTGATGAGAGATGTTTAACCCTAAAGAAGATCCCATAGAGTAAGAGGAGCAAACTCATCACTAGGCTTCATTCTTAAGGCCATCAAATGCCCTGAGTCCAAGCCATCAGGCACTGATCGTGAGGACTGTGTGGAACTTCAATGTTAGCTGAGTATCTGTGAGAAACGACTTTAGATGGAAAAGTCTTGTGTGTTTCTCCGTGTCAATGTTATTGAGGAAGGACAGTGAGACATTTTGGACAGCTGGAGTGTAAAAGCTATGGTAACAGAAGTTTTATTTTGACCAGATCACCAATGGGTGAAATAAAGTTGTTCAATTAATCTTTCATAATTTGGTCTGTGCTTAATTTGATGCCCCTTGTGTTGTCTGTTGACATCAGAAACGGAGCATCCTCTTACAAGTGCACTCACCACTGTGCCACCACCTGTGTCTGTAGACGTGCACACCATTAAGTAATGATAATTTGGGGGGGTAGTTCTGGTTGGTTGCATTTGGGTTTGTTTGTTTTTAATGCTTTTAGTGAGGGTTTGGGGGTTTTTGTCCCCACAGATTCTGACCTATGGATTTTTCTTTTTTTTTGAAACAGGAGTAATGATGATGAAAACAGGTGTGATTGCCTTGTTTAATAGAAGATGCCTATTGTATAGCAGCTTAGTCAGATTAATTCAGTCCAACCTCCAGCTGAAAGGATGAGCTTTAATTAACATATCTCAGGTTGTACTGATGAGGAGAAGCAAATGAGGGTCAGCGAAATTTCTTTACAATTCAAAAGATTTAAAACATTATTATCTGCCTTGAAATTATTAAATAACCTGTTATGCATTTACCCTAAAGTGTATTAGTAAGCATGCTTTATATAACTCATGTAAATACTATGACATGATAAAATGTGATTTCAAAGATAAACTTGGTCTTAAATGTTCCTAAATTTAGTAACCTTAACCAGACAAACTCTGTCCTTAAGGTAATGTCACTCTTTTGATGAAGCTCAAGGCAGAGCTGCAGGAGGAGAGCTGTGGGTAGGAACACAGCATGTATGAAATGATCAAATACATGGATTACACCATAAAACAGCGTAAAACCCAAAAGGTATTTTTAAATCCTCTTGCTCAGGGATTTTTGAATGTAATTCCCTACATTCTCACCAAGATAAAAATATACTCTGTGGATTACTCTAATTAAGCAATATTAGAGTTTAAATCTATTTTGCAGATATGTTTAATTTTAATGAATATCACCATTCAGTTTCCAGATATGTTTTGTGTCTAGAATCTAATATATCCAGCTTGCTGAACTTTGTTGAGGGTTCAGCAGCCTGGTGATATTCCATTCTGTGTCCTGGGTTTTTTTGTAAGTTCTGTTTTTGAAATATTTAAGCCACAGACTAGGGGAGATAAAGGCCAAATATTGAAAAGCTGTAGAGCAATGAGATAAAGTTCAGTAAAAATGGCCAAGATACCATAATTTAGATACCCCACTGCAGCTAGAAATGTTCTTTTTTTCAGTATAACACTGACATTTTTGTTATGAACATTTCCTCTTTCTTTGGGAAAGGCTCATTATATAATATCATGGGTTTTTAGGCTGCTTGAACATGGGCAGCCCAATCAGCAATGGTTGCTGAACCAGGACACCTGTGGCTGACTTCAGTCACTAGAAGTGAATTGCTTCAGGCTGGGCACAAGTGAGGCAGAGCTGCTGGGGGAAGCAGCTGGTGGAGATGAGCCAACATCCACCCTAGGAATGCCTCAGGAATGTTGTTTCCCGCTGGCTCTGGGCTGGCTGTGTGGGCTCAGTGCCCATCTGTGGCTGGAGAACATCCAGCGTGCTCCTGCAGCTTCACCCAGGAAGGGTTCGGCTCTCCTGCCCCGAGTCTGCCCTCGGGATAACGACACTGGGGGAACTGGGAGGTCCCAAACCTGGCTTGATCTCTTTGTTCCTACCCCAGTCAGAAGGCTTCTGTTCAGAAGAGAGTGAAATTGAACCCTTTTTGTCTTCTGTAACAGGCGTTTCATGTGGGCAGAGAAAACTGATTTTTACAGGGTTTAACCCCTGAAGTTTAGGTTTTGCAATCGTTAGTTTTCTGGTTTGTTTTATTGAATTTCTAATTCCATTCAAAATAGCAGCAAGAGGTATTTTGGGGGCATTTTCCTGTGATGGCTTTGCTTCTAAGATTAAGAGCCGTATTAGAGATGTAGGACAATTAGCAGGGGAATGAACTTGAGATAGTGGATTTGAGTCCACAAGTGAGCAAATATAATGGAGGGAAAAAATTACTGTGTTCTTCTTGCCTGTATTTAAAATGTTGAGTACAGAAATACATCACATATGTGTGTGTTTTCCTCCTCAGTCTTCTTTTTCCAAGGCATTATAGTCTGAATGGGTCAGCATATTTAAGCTTTTAGTTAATACAGTTTAAATTTTGACATTTAAGTTACCATTAATCCAGATGCCAAAACCTTACACTGACCTTCCTCTGAGTGAATCTAAACATTTAGTGTGACTCAAGATAACACTTAGAAATGTAGAAATAGTATAATTTGCTATAACATATTTCTATATGGAATCAAAAACTTTCACCTGCCATCTGGTGGAAAAAAAATGAAAAGCTACAATATGTGAACCTCCTAACTAAGGACTACACCTGTTTTCTGCTTGCTAGTAGTACAGAAATATGCAGTGCTAGTTCTATATAAAGGAGATTTTACACTTGTGTTCCTGACTTCTTTCCTGTGTATGTATGCTACAAGAATAAGAGTGTTTTGGTCCTTTTTTTCTTCCATATCAATAGGGTAAAAGAGTAATTGGGTTCACCAGTTCTTCATATTTGCTTGAATATAAACCATCTACCCTTCATGGTCAGAGCATGCTTGTAGGAAATAAAACAAGGCAGATATGATAGGAAAACATAAAAATGTATTGATTAAACCTGCTGGGAACTTTGGTTCTACAGTAATATTCAATCACGTCACCTGCAGTACGCTAAATAAGTTCTAAAAGTTTTTAATATTCCATATCACCAAATAAATCACAGAAGAAATCACTGGCTGCAGCAGTTCTCTCTTAATCAAGAATATTACTATAATGAGCGCTATATTCTTTCATTAGAATTATGGTTTTGAAAGTAGGGTAGGAAAAAGTTCTTAACTTTGCTCTTAGGAGAAAAATTTCGCCTAATACTGGGAAGTTTGTAGTGCTGCCTACATGTAGTTAAGTTTTAAGTATGCATTTTGGTAAGAAACAAATAGCTGCCAGCTTCTAATTGTGATAGTCCCACATCTGGAACAACAGTGTTGTGTGCATTTGAGCTGGGTTCTCTTTAGGTACTTGTGCTAGTAAATGTTCCAGTTAAGGAAGCAATTCTACTCTCATGCTGGACAAGAGAAAACAAGCAATAAAGCAGTGAGATTAACTTTCATGTTTTTACTAGAATCTGTAACTCTGACAACTTTGAGAATAAAACTCCTTTTACTACAAACTGAGGAAATAGAGTCTGAATATCTTAGAGATAACAAATGTGAATCAACACGAATTTTTTCACCCATTTCAGTATGCCAGCCTCTTCATAGCCTAAAATAACTACAGTGGCAGAATTTAATTGGGGTTTATCCATAACAGGGAGTAATAAGCAATGTTGAATTTATGGTGTGTTAACTACCCACATTAATTTGTTATGTGGAAAAATCTGAAGCTGATTAGTTATCACCTATAAAAGCTTTCCTTTTGGGTGCTAGAGCATCCACGTGGGAGCTCAGTAGAAATACCAAATACATGCTAGATACACAATCTACCCAATAGTCTTCTGAAGAAAAAAAAGTCTCCCTATAAGCTTTTGGCCTTCAGAACATATTTATACCGAGCTATTCCATCTCCTCTGAGAGATGGAAATGTCCACAGCCTATATTGATCTGAATACTTGTGTAAAGATTTTATTCTTTAAGGTTGTGGTTTAGTTCTAGGCAATATTAAAAAGTTTGCGAATTTTACCTGCCCCTTAGGTTTTGTTCTAGTACACAGGGGATTCATTCTGGAGGATATAATAGGTCTTAATCTTGTCAGTCTGCACTATTTATTAAACCATTAAACTGTTTTCAAGTTGTTTAATAAATAAATGATGACATTTTAAAATGTCATCAGGAGTCAATGAAACCTTCCAGACTCAGAAATTATGTAAGCTCTAAGCATGCTTGGTTCTAATTTGTTCAAAGCAGAAGTGAGGTGCCTGTGCACCTTTTGAAGATACAGCTTAATGATCCAGGATTAGCCCTAGTTACATTTTGTGTAGTTTATTTTTTCTTGCACTGTAATTCATTATTTCAAATAACCTCACGTCAGTCATTGCAAATACCATTAACAGGAAAAAAAAACCCAAAAAACCCCCTGAGCCAGCAAAGACCAGTGATAGGAAATGTAACACCAGGTTAATTCAGATTTATAGAGGCAAATAATGCCTGAGCTTGGAAATGGGTTTGTCTTTGTATCACTCTCAAAACAACGAAAACTTAATGGAAATGGAAGTTTGTAGAATCCATTCTTCTTCTCCTTCAACTGATCACACTCTGCAGCATTGATGCAGTAATTTACTACTCTAAATATTTGCCTTTTCCAAAGATCACTGCCTTTTACCTCAAAGGGATTATCCATCTAATTTTATTTTGATTGGGTTTAGTCATCAGGATCACTTCGTATTGCAAGTTACCTGTACAGTATAACAGTTTCTTCCTTGCGATGAGCTTGCATATTTAGGAAAGGTTTCATGAAGACTTGCTGCTGTTTAAAATGTTGTTACCACTTCTGTTTCCTTCTCCAGGCCCATTAAATAGCCATTAATTTGTAACATTGTTTCACAGCTCATCTCTTGCAATGTACTTTTCTCATTAAATACAGTATAAAAAATGAAACATTGAAATGCCGTAATGTGTTTGTCACTCTTTTTTGTTGTCTGTCTGAGCATGTTGGTCTTGTGCATCTAAATAATTAATTTTCTTTTTCAAGATCTAGTGATGATATTCTTTGCAGCTGATATTTCCACATGAAAATTCAATTATTTTTGTAGCTCTGAAAGGTGTGGGGTGCATAATAACTTTGATAATTAACCCAGTGTTTGGCAGTATATTGAAAGTGATGTTTAAGGATTACAATTTAATTGTTTTTTGTTGCAGTCTGTGTTTGCAATCTTACATCTGACTGGCATTTTTTTGGTTGGTTGGTTATTGTTTTGCTAGAGGTCCCGAAGAGTCTTAAATATAATTTCAGTTTTCCGTAACTGAACAACAAGATTTTGGTATAGTCGTAGTTTTCCTAAAATAATGAATGTGCAGGGTGTAAATGCTAAATAGCACAACTATAATATTAAATAATTATATAGTACAAGAAATGGCACAAAAAACTAGGTTTGACCTACCTTCATGCAGTTACCTGCTAGATCTGGGAGCAAAGATGATTAAATATTGCATTGAGGGATTTATTAACTAAAACTATTTGGTCTGTGAGGGAAGGGGAATATTAGAAGCAGCTGCTGTTTCAAATAAGTATCAAGTACAAAAATATGTTTGGGGAACTGTGGTTAGGTGTAAAGTGCAAGAAAATTGACTAAAATCCAGTTAAGTAATGAGATTGACATTTCCTGATGGCACACTGTATTCTACTACTGAAATCAGGGAAAATCCACAGGCCTCACCATCTAAATAAGGAGCAATACTTCCTTTGGATGTGCAATAGTAGGATCTTCATAAAGCCAGTAGTCTGGTAATTCCTAAAATATCTTATGATTTTAATGGAAAATTGTGAATGCCCTTCAGTAGTCACTGTACCTAGTTTTTGTGGTCAGACTGTTCCTGTCAACTGAAATAAGCTGTACCATAGTGGTACCTTCTCAATTACCTGGGAAAGGTGCTTTCCCTCCTATCCCTAATCCCAAGGATGCTCTGTCCCACCTGTTCTCAAACACTTAAGAAAAGTCCTACTCCAGAAGCAGCACAATTTCTTTTCTGTCAATGGATCTCTCCTGTTCATTGGACAACGCTCTCAGGCACCCAGTGTGATTCTTCAGCCATTGGTGATGGCTGCGAGGAAGAACATGCAGAACATGCTTAAAAGTTCTTGTTTCACCTGAATTTTGTAATATGAACTAATTTTTGTAAGAAGCAGTTGATGTTCATCTTGGAAGCGAATGTCGAAGTAGGAGTGCAAACATTTTCTGCAACTCCTCGTATATCAGGCTTTCAGTTGGATGTGTTTTATCCCACCCATTCTTCAACATTAGGTTAAACTGGAGAGATCTTAGCTGATGTATAATATGGATTTGATATTGTAGTGATCTCTAATTCCTGCGTATTTATATTGGAATATTTATATTTATATTGGAATCTTTGCAAAAGAGAGCAAGAGAAGCTTAATCTTTCTGCTGAGTTGCCTGCAAGACACAGTTAATGGTTAAAAAACCACTACTTTTAAGTCTGTTCTTAGCTTTCTCCAGATATAATTTCCATAGATGTTCCAAAGTGTCAGCCTCCTAGGAGGGAAAGAGAACTTTTTACCTTTATAAGCCCTGAATCTTTAGAAAACTCATTGGAGAAACATTTACAATACTCTTCATCCACAGAAATTAATGACCTAGCACTCCAATTCTCAATGGTGCTCTGGGCACAGGAAAGCATTTATGTATTTACTTTCATATTAATGTGGGATAACTCATTTTCAGCCTCTCTGGGACAGTCTAAATACTCCTTATTTCATTAGAAAATTACTGTTCTCAATATGTCAGGGAACATGTAAGTGACAGTTATAGATAGCACATGTATCACCTTCAGTGAGAGAATAGCAAACAATTAAAAACATGTTATAAAAAACAAAAATTGTGTCAGAAATAGTACTTGTTTACATTGTCTATGTTATCATACTCTGTTTGACAGCTTGGCATTTTCTTATTTTTACTTCTGAAATACATAACTTTTTATCCTAAATTTAAAAAAAATATTTTTCTTTGTAATTTTCCCTCTTTTTTTCTTTTTCTTGGGGAGAGAGAAATGGAGTGCTAGGGTTTATTAGGGAGCTTATATAGGAGCTAGAGAAGCAAATATAGCCGTGCAAAAGCAGTTATAAAACAGTTCAAAATGTAAAGAAACAGCAGATATTTCTTATTTTAATGAAGAAGACAGATTCAATTATAAAAATTATAAATGGAATTAATATCTATGGCTTCAGCAGAAAAAAACCCAACACAAAACATACAAAAATATACCTTAAAAATACTTTTATTCAATATTTTTCAGGACTTATTAAAGGCAAAAATGGCATCTGACACTTCCAGTAATAGCACATGTTGTGATTCGTGACTTTCCTGAATGCTCTTATTTGTTTTGCTCTCAAATAAGTGAGCATTACTGAAGAATTTTTTTTTTCCTTTTTACTGAGGAAAATAGAACAAAGAAACAGAAGCTCATGATTTTCCCACTGGACTCTTAGTTCAAGAAGATCAGTGTGGTTTACAAGATACTAAACTTGTTTCAGCAGATATTTTTCCCCCATAACTGTTCAGGAAAATGTTACTGCAAGTTCGTGCTTAGGAACTTCACATAAACAAGACCCCCTATATCCTTATGAGATAGATCTCCTTTATTTCTTTCATGTTACAAGCTGTGAAGTTGGAAACAGTATAATTGTTTTGCTGAGGACAACAGAGAGCCAGGAGGAGCCAAGCTTGGAACACAATTCAGGTGAACAATTGAGATCAGTGATCACCTTTCCAAGAGCTGCTTGTGGCCAGAGTTTCACACCAGGCCTGTGGGCTCATTCTTACCTCCCTGAGCAGTGGGCAAGGACAGATGTTCAGGACACAAGTTGCTGTAGCAGCTGGGCTGTGGTGGAGAAATGCAATTTCATTGTTATTCCTACAGTGTTGTGAGAGGACCTTCCATTTGCTATTGTCAAATAAAGGCATTTCTCCACCTCTGAAATAAAATGGTCAAAGGATATTTGAAATGAGCCAGTTATATGCAATTTATTAGTGCAAGCCAAAACTGCCTTTCCTTAATTTGTCTTTTTCCTTGGACATAAACCTAGAGCCTATGCAGATTCCAACTTGCTTACAATTCAGGTAACTTCTAAAATGGAAGAATAAGCCTCTTAACAAGATTGAATTTCCTATTGTGCAAGTTGCAAGCTGAACAAACAGAGATTGGGCAAATTTCTGTTCATTCATGTGCCTCTTTTAAAAAACAAATACCAGTTTAATATAAATGGAAATGAGGGCAGTGTAAGTGTGGACGTAAATCTTGATCTATTGTAACCTAATAATGAAAGCCACACTGTTCAGAGTCTAGATAAATGAAATAAAGTCATAGGATGCTTTAGGTTTTCTTAATAAGCATAAGAATCATCACTTTTAACTTAGATTTGTCTCCTTTTATTTGGCTCACTGTGATTCTGGACAAAGCCACTATTTATGGAAAATCAGTTATTTGTCTCAGAAGAAAAGCACATCACTGTATTATACATGATGTGTAATTGTTTCTGGTAAAAGATAAAAATAATGTGCAAGATATTTGAAAAGAAAGTTTCCTGGCTGACTTCATAAACTTTAATATTTATATAACCTTTAAGCAGTCAAGAGACTATGCCTAATGACAGTCAACTAACAGCTTGACCTTTATTGAGTGGAAGAATGGTAGCACACTTACAGGAGTTTCATTTCAACAGCAACCTAATGTTGAATTTCTTTGGGCTATTAATGTACAGTGAGCACACTGAAATTCATCTGGAGCCTGGAAATGTTTCATTTCCATTAAATAAGTCCTGCACAACTGAAGAATAGAGGATTTAAACAGCAATCACCTTCAGGTCCGGTAATTCTATTTTGATGATCTTGTTACAAATTAAATGTGAAATATCTCAACTTCTAAAAAATATTAGAAGGTGCACATATGCAAATTGGTTATTACCATATCCAAAATCTTTATGTTAATCAGCAGTTCAATAATTTGTATGTGTATGCAAAGCCTAAACACTGTGTTATTTTTTCCCTGACTTTTATAGAGAAATTAATCATACTGTCATAGCGGTTTGAAATAATTATAAAAGTGAGCTTGAAAGATTAAGATTAAATACTTTCAAAATGCTTAACTGAGATGTTTTCCTCAAACATACTGTAGAAGGACAAATAATATTTGAATGTCACTGCATCCTTTGTGATGATTTAGAACATAGTAAAGTAATAATTTCCAGTAGGGGGTTAGTTTTAAATAGCTATTGCTAGTTCAGGACAGTAGTACATAGACACACATCAAGATCTCTTAGTTTACATGATCAAAGTGTCAAGAATGTGGTTGTGAGGAGTAAGGGGCAGTTACAGGAACCATTTGCACAGTTTGGGTTGATGTTTGGCTATTTTGTTCTTGCTCGGGTTGCTTTTTTGCCCATGGTTTGAGAGAAAGTCTCTCAAGTTACAGAGAAAGAGAAAAGCCTCAAGTATGTGAGAAGTCCTTATTTAATATTCTTGCTCAAGATGACATAGGCACTTCCACTAGGAACATAAAGACTTTTCAAGCATTTCCATATGCTTGGATCCAATGCCAGAGAAAATTAGTGAAAATGAAATACTGCAGGAATGCTGATGCAGCTGTGCTGCTCAGAACAGAAAATACAGCCTTGTTACACAGATACCTCGAGTGTCGTTCAAGTCTTCCTGGGCATGGTTACAGCAGAGCAGAACAGAGCAGGTCAGGCCCTTCACAGAGAAAGCCTAAAAACTCTGAAACTCTCCCCTTTGGAGGGAAGGAAAGCTGAGAGCATTATAGAATGGAGGTCTACAAAACTGCAGAGGGGTTTGGTAAGCTGAATACACAACAGTTGTTGATTTCTGTAATAGAAGAATTCCAGATACTCAATGATGCCAGTAGGAGAACAGCATAAAGCATTTGGGGGTGGGGAAGCGAGGGGTAGGTGGGGTTAGGGATTCTGGCACCAGGAGCTTGGTGTTCCAGAAGGTTGTGAAGGCAGACAGCATCGGCAAGTTCAAAAACCAAACTCAGTTTATGGACTGGATTCCAGGGATTATTCCTGTTCATCCTTTTCTGTTCTTTCTACCCAAGACAGACTCCTGGGCTAGGTGTGCAAATGCTCTGACTCAGAGCATTTTTCACTCTTGCATATTCCTTTAGTGTGACAATGAAGATGAAGAAGAGGTTTCTTACCATCTAGTAGAACTTAATTTAAAATAATGCTCATAGTAAGTCTCCATTAAGTAAAAAAAATATTAAGTGAAAAAAATACTTCAGCTGATTCATAAAAGAACTGTTAGAAAACTAATTTTTGAATGGACAGTACTTTCAGTCTTGAGGCTTGTAGCTATGCTAAAGGAAAGTGCTCTCTATTGAATTTAACTGACTGGAGTACCTTTATAATACATCACACATTCTCTAGCTTTCATTTTGGGGAATAAAATGTCATGAAGAGGCCAGAATCACATAATATTCTGAAATCGTGGATTTCCAAGTAAGAGAATAAGCCTCTTGTATAAGTAGGGGCTCTTAGGAATGGAACATTGCCATCTATTTTGTTATGACTTCAGCTGAGAAGCACATCCACAGCCCCCAAGCAAGCATATTCCTGGTTCTGGAGGTGGGATGGGGAATTCTGGCTAAGCCACCTCCCGGTCATTTTGGAATTGTATCTGCAAGTACCTCAAGCCTCTTGCTCTCACTAAGAGGAGAAGCTAAACATCAGCAGAAGATTGTCTGCTGAAAGTACATCAGTCTGCTGAAATGAGCTGAAAGTACAGTGTTTCAACTTTCTTCTTTTCTAATTCCAAATTCTGTTCCCCCAGGTTGCATTTGGCTTTCATATAAATTAAATCTTTTCAGAGAGCACTTTTAGCAGCCTGCAGGAAAAGTGTCACTGTGTGAACTGAAATGGGCCAAACTTGGCTTCATAAAGATGCTCTGACACTTTAGCATGAGGAATTTTAACAAAATTAATGCTTCAAGTTATTGTTTTATTATATCATATCGTGCTACTGCATTCCTATAGTTTAAAATATTTAAGAAATCAAAAGGCCAGAACCAAAGAATACACATTGCTTTTGCAACTGAACTTTCATTACTTTGGCTTGCACCTGTAGGCCTCAGACGTTTATCTGATGTGCGCAGTTTAAATGCACATACTGCAGAAGTTCAGGATTAAAATTACTGTAAAAGTAGCTTACTATTTTTTCACACCTTAGTTTAACTTGGGTATTTTTAATTTATAGGGTTTTCAATTCATGGCTATATTAATACCTACAGTACCTTCAGTTAGCCTTTGAAGACTGATCAACAACTGTAATTCTAGTCCAAGTTTAAAATCCCATGTTTCCCTGTAGGAAAATGCAGCTAGATCTCCTTAAACTTTCTCCATTGCCCGGAGGATAACTGGTCACATATTTCTGATGCAGATCTTCTCTGTCTGTGGATCTGAACATGTCTGTTGTTTGCCATGCTCTTCATTGCAGAGATGAGATCTGACTGCTGGAGTCAAGCAGTTGGCTTTGTACTCCTCCTCAATATGCTTATTAAAATGAACCAGAGGTTAGTTCATTTTAAAGGCCCGAAGAAGAATTATTAAGGAGCTGATTAAGTCAATTACACTGCTTAGGGAATCCTTTCTGCTGTGTTGTTGTTAGCCAGGAACCTTAATAGGACAATTAGGATTAATTAAAATCAGCCTGATTGATTAGGATGTATAAACCTGCACGTGAGCTGTAGCTGTGTGGTTGTGTTTGTGCAGTCTGCAAAGGGGAGGCAGTGGATGCTGAGGTTTGTGTTTCTGCAACTATCTGTATGCAGATAGGAGCGGGCTGCTTTGAAGGGGCAGTTGGTCTTGACAGGGATGATTCCACATCAGAGAATTAAATTTTCTGCTTCTCTCTATAGGGATTAGCAGGGTATGAGACTGAACAAAGAAACAGCAAGTGGATTTTGCTGTATATATGTGTAAAATGACTTGGGGGTGGGAAGTCAATCTGTATTTTGCCTGAGATTTAAACTCGCCATGATCACTCAGGACCAAGGAGCAACGATGGCTTCATGGCAATGGAAGGTGAGGGAGAAAGGCACTAAAACAAGGCATTTGTACTGCCTCTGGGGAGAGCCTCTCTGCCAGTGGATGTTAGCTACCAAGTTAGGTGGCTGAGTTGCCATCAGAAATCAGTTTCTGCATGCAGCGTGACCATCTGACTGTGCTTGTGAATTGAGGATGTTATTAAATGGATGACATCCAAGAAAATTTGAGCACTTCTGTAATGGCTCATTTAAGCTGTGCCAATACCACAGTTAATGGATTCAGCCATATGCTCACACAACCCTGGGATCATAACCTTTTTCGCTGCCATACAGTTTGTATGCAGACACGTGATGGGAAAGAATGCCATGGGAATGGTCACGAGGCTTTTCGTCTTCTGGGGAAGGTAGGAGGGTGTTAAGTCCCTTGCTCTCTCAATGACCAAGGTCTTTCTTCATTTAAAGCGTGGCTCTGATCTCACCAGCTTTTCATACATTGATTCATTTTGATTACTTCTGGAAACTTTTTATATCTGATGTTTTGTCTCTTTGAAATAGCTTTCTTCTAAAAGGAAATTGATCTACTGTGAAAAAGGTTATCTGAGGAATGCACCTTAAAGATTCCTTTGTTTTGCTGCCAATGAACATAAGTAGCACCACTATTTGTTCCGTATCTTTATCCAAGATTTTTTCAGACATTTTCTATGTAGGAAAACGTACAAAGGGTCTTCTCTAGACATCAGCAAGGCTTTAATCAGTAACAGCATTTTTTGTTCTGAGCAGATCAATCCTAGGTGAGTATTATCAGTCAAAATTTCTTTCTTCAGGTTCTTCAAAAGTAGTTATTTATTAATGCTCTAGAAAATTAAATAATCTTTCAAAACAATATTTATAAACTTCTTTTCATTCACTCCTCAACTAGTGCATATCAAGGTAAGTGTGTTATCTCAGGTCTTATTATTCCACATACTGGTAAGATCCATTTCCAAAAATGCTTATTCCATCTTATTAAGGAATATCTTCAAATATTATCTCAGTTGTCAGTCCAAAGGAGAGTCATCTTTTCATGTTACTATTTGAAAATATTAAGGTTTTTACTTTTATCTCATGCTCTTAGGAAATACCAGAGGAATCCCTGTTTTCAATAAATAGCATTTAGCAAAATTTGGTGTTTAAATAGCATATTATCCTGTGATATATACTGTCTGAAGTTATTTATGCAGTCCTGGTGTGTCTCTTAATCTGCAGAGTTTCTGCCCTTAGAGACAGTGATAGGTAAGGAGAAAGAGATAAGCAGGAGATAATGGCGTCATTGAAAAAAAAATCTCATACTCTTTTAATCCTGATAAAAATATTTATTTCAGGGGCTAATACCCAATAAGACTCAGTGAGTAAGACTATCCTAGTTCCATAATCTAAGAATGCAAAAGTAATCATCCACAAGATTAATTTTTTTTTCCTAAATTATAGTGGAGTAAATCTTAGTAGAATCCTCACAACATCAAGATATTAAGAAGATATTGGATGCCATCTACTTTTTTCTCTGCTCTCTAAAATCTAATGCTATTCTGAGAAGTTCCTGTATATTGTCATGAGATGCCTGAAAAGTCATAAATCCCTTTCAGGCATTGTAATTGTGGTCGTCTCTGGCAGTAAGTAACCATTATTAGGTCTTTCTAAAGTTTAATAAATCCTAACAATGAAGAAAAAAAAGCTTAAGAAACCACATGTATGTGGTATCCCACTCCCAGTTTTCATTACTGGTGAAAAAGAAGATTATAGAAAGCTTTAGTTCTTATTTCCATTAATTTTTTTAAGGTCTTTTGTACAAGCTACCTGTCATTTTCAGGACATTATTTACTCTTAAACATCCTCACCCGGTGTTTACAATAAATTATATCCACCCTGTAAAGCTGACGTATTAATAAGTACAAATTTACGTAATATAATACGAATCAATAACTTAAAATTCCCTGTTTCCACCAATAGGTGGTGGTGCTAGCTGGTTCTTTATCTGTTGCTTCTTCAAACTTCAGGGCAAGTAACTGTAAAAACATCTGCATATTCCTAGCATAAAAAAATTAATCATAGGTAATTTGAGATGCTTGGAGCCAGGGCACCATGGCTGCAGGAGGAAATGCAGGCCCTGTGAAAGGATGGGCAGGGTTACGGTGCTGGAGGAAGATACAGAAATACTCTTCAGTCTCTCTCTTCAGGCTGCTTAGTGAACAAGCTCCCTCTGGTTTTGGTTGCTATTGCAATGTCTTCTGTTGAAGAAACAATCTTCTGAAAATGCTGCCATGTCACCCGGGCTCTCCCCTGGTTAGCAGTTGCCAGTTTATGAGGTGGGAGTAGCAGGATTTGTGTGTGCACAAAGTGAAAGCTTGAATCCCAGGAAAAAAGCAATGGTCTATGCATGGATGAAAGGCTGTGAAAGAGAGGGCTCTTTTTCCAGGCCGTGAACAAAAGTGCTGAGAGAAATGGAGGTCACATCTGAAGTGAAACACAAGTGCATCACTCAAAGATTATGAGATTCACACATACAAAAAATGAACATTACAATGTTCATTTGAGCATTACAAGGTTACAATGAACAAACATTGGAGTAAAAGCATACGTGGCATGTTGAACACAGGAGGAAATTAGTAAGAGAAATGTTGTTCCTCCCTTGAATACCCTCTTTTATGAGAGCTTAGTCCATCATTGCTAGAAAAAGTGTTTATTTGGCCAGGGTACACTCTGAAGTCAGTAATATCACAAGCAGACAGTCTGATGGGTGCCACTTGGACTTAGCTGTAGGCCTTGTATTATAACAAGCAGTTTCAGCAAGCCATGAGTTCCTCTAACAATTAAAAGTTGACACACTTCAAATGAACTCAAGAACAAATTAAAACATGCCTATAGCAAGGACTGTGTTTTTAATTTTGTCTAACCTTCATTAGAGCCTATGATAATGTGACACAAGAATTCTTGATGCTAAATAAAGCATCAAGAGTATGAGTATCACTGTGTTCATCATCTGATTGCTTTCTTTGTTGTGGGGTTTTTTTTCCCCTTTTTTTCCTTCTGTTGTCTTTTCCCTGTATCTCTGGCCTATTTGCTTCCCTGATTTTTCTGTGGTCTGCTCTCACTGCAAGGAATAAGATAACTCATGACTGGCAGCCAGCAGCTTGGAGTGAAAATTCTCACTTGTCACATTCTTATGCCAGCTGCCAAGTGAGATATGCAAAACCTTGTTTCAGAAAGTTCCAGTGTTGTCAGGTTCTCTTGGCTGCTAATGTCTTCCATTCTAGTATTTTGGAAGGGAAAAAACCTTAGGTAAAATATTTGAGCTTCTCTGGTTTTTCTTTGGAAGAAAGAAGGAAAAGAAAAAGAAAAAAAAAGGAGGAGAGAAAAGATGGAATTTTATTAAAGATGAAATTTTAAAAACCCCTATTTTTAGCACTTATACTGGTAGGTAAGTTTTCAGTATGCATATAAACTCTGTAATTGCTGAGGTTCAAACATGCAATTCTCGATGCCAATCTGACAACTTGAGCTCATGCCTGACTACTCTGAACTGGGTTTATAGACCCTCTTGCTGGATGTGCTCTAGTTTTTCATTCTATCACCTTACCTTTTCTAAGCACTTCCCTTATACCTGAAACTGGACTTAAAGACTCACCAGCTTTAAACATTTCTTAGCCTGTCTATCCTTCCATACTGAGCCAGCCAGATTTTGATTTTGTCTGGTTCTGATTCTGTCAGGGGTTTTTTTTATGGCTTCAGCTTTCTCAAAGATTTTTTCCTACCTTTAACACCAACTGTTGCTCTTTTCTAAGTGTTTCTAGATGCGTGCTGTGTGCATTTGTGCTGTCTGTCTGATATGGTGTCCTTAAGTAACCATGTCGTGTCCTCAAGTAACCGTGATGCCACCAGCAAGTGCAACTCCACTTAAGCTTTTTCAGTGTTGGCATGGCCCATTTCATAATTCACTTGGAAGCATCCTAAGGTTTCACTGATTTTGGTTTACTCTGGAGTGATTCCTGATATCATTCTGTTAATCAGAACTACCTGCTGCTCAAAACCAATAAATTGAGCTGACAATAATGATAGTAAGGCATCAGCTGTTAAAGTTCTAATGATAAGTAAAAACTGAGTTCCCTTTAGTTCTTCTTTTTGTCACTAAACGGACCTTTAAAAGAGTTGTCAAAGAAAGATTTCCAGTAGTTGTTAAATCACAACAACCTCTGGATGCCATCCCTGGCTAAACCCTCACCAGATGACCTTCTGACAGCACCCAGATTTCACCCAAGTGTTGTTAACAAGCCAGCATTAAAATAATCTGTTGCTATCCCTGTATTTCAGCGATGTAATTCAAATGGGATATTATCTACAAATTCTTGAGGAAAAAGCAGCTGTAAAGGAGAATCTGCAACACTGAAAGGTAGGATTGAGCATTAATGGTTACGACGATGGCAATCTAGGAGCAGTTGATGGCTTGAAGTGTACAAATCCTGAAGTACAGTATCAGCTAAAGAGAAGTAAAATATGGGGTCCTGACAGCACTTCTGTGGCTTTAAGCATTGATAAGAAGCAATGCATTGAACCAGCTTAAGTAATATGGCAGCTCTGTAATGTAGCTTAGAAAGCATAATATTTAACAGCTAAAATTTAACAGCTAAAGGATGGTTGTTCTCATGGGCAGTTAAGGAAAAAAATCTCACTTTACAAAGGTACCAATGTACAGCAAATGTGGAGAGCTAAACACCTCTGTAGTTTATTTGTTTGCTTGATTTTTTTAACAGGGATAAGGATAAATATGTCTATGTATACATGATTTGGACATGTGCCAGTGGAGTTGAGGGAGCCTCCCTCGCTTCTGAGTTGAGGGAGTGTATACACACATACATGTGGGAGCAGGACTGAGATGTGGGGTTTTTTATGAAAAATAAAAGTGCCTTTGGAGAGTTGACTCTCCAAAGATTTTTATTAAAAGATTTCTATGAAAGAAGATATTTTCTCCCTTTTTTTTGTTGTTTTTAAATACCACTTCTACTTTTTATGCTGTTCTCTAACATACATTGTTTTTCTTTATCAGTTTGAAGTTTGTTTGAACTTTAGATTATTAGCTGCAGGACTTAGCTTTGATCTATGTTCTGGCACTTGTGGTTTCCCTGGAACACAAAATACCACCTCTGCCTTAGGAGGTTCCCGAGCAGCACTGGAGCCTGAGAGGCTGTACCTGGAAAGAGTCATTATACAGTTGCCTTTCTCCTAACTTCTTTCTCAGACATAAGTTTCTGGCTGCTGTGGGATTTGGAGCTGCAGACTAGATGGACTTTGTTCTGTCTCAGTATGGTCATACATTTAACCATCTACTAATTTGTTCCCAAATATTTTCAGCTGAAAAAAGAGGCAAGACAGGGAGAGTAGCAGTACCTGGGCTGAGCAAAGCTAGCAAGGATCAGATCCACGATGTAATGCATACAAGTTTCAAAAGTAGTTAAGAAATAGATGAAATTTTGCCATGAATTAGATTGGTTTATGCATTTAAGGCTGTGTAATATTTGCTGGAAGTTATAGTGTGTTAAATTAAACATAACAATAAGGTTTGAATTGGTACCTGCTTCATAACTATGCTAATGTACTGTTCCCTGAGCTCCGCGTGAGATTTCTGCAGACTTAAAATTCAAGAACCTTGTATTTCATTTGTGGTGGTGGAATTTTGATGGAATGCCAATAAAGTTAATGTAACCACTGCATTTTTCTAAAAACACATGCCAAAGATGGGTCTGCTTCTTTTATGAACTTATGCTGGCTTCACTCCCAAGCTCAGACATACTTCCCCCTCTGAAATGAGGACATGCTTTTTAACATGAGGAAGCTCAAAAGGGTGATTGATTAGATGTGCAAGGGGGAGAGACTGAACATGAGAGCTTATCACAGACATGTCACCGTAAGCCAGGGAAAATCAGGAAGACCTATGAAAAAAACTGGTTCCAAGAAAATTCTAGAGAGGCTTTTTGGTTGGGTGCTGTGCAAAGGAGGGCTATGAAGAAAAAATCCCCTCCCAACTCTGTGTTAATATTTTCTTGCACCCATGAAAGTGAGGCATCACTGCAGTGTTGCTTATTTATAAATAATGTATAAAAAAGAGAGTGATACATGGCCTGTTTTTTTTTTTTTAATTATTAACAACATGTTTTCCTAATCCAGAACAAGTTGTTCTTTGAGAACAAGGTTCTCTTTCAGCATGTGTTTGGTTGTTTTGTGGGGTTTTGGAGGGTTTTTTTGTTGGTTGTGTGGGTTTTTTGGTTTTTGTTGTTGGTTTGGTTTTTCTTTTGTTGTTTTGTGTTGAATTTGGGTTTTTTTCTGGGAGGAGGGATGTGGGTATTGCTAGGGTTTGGGTTTTTAAAGTGAATTTAACATTTAGGGAATTCTTTCTAGTAAGAAAGTAAGTCTAAATGTGCAGTTATGAGAACATTTCCTTAAATCTTCGTCCTCATATGGAAGGATATAGCTTTTGTACCAAAACATATCTTGAGGATAAATTCATTTAACAGTTGCAGCATTGTCTGTGAGTGCTGACCTTCTTGTAGATGCTTATGCCTCCATTGCTCTGCTTTCTGTAACACATTCCGTTCCTAGGAGCCAGCAGAGATTTGCAACTGAAAAACAGCACATTTTACAATGACCTGAAGCCCAAGTTGCTTTCTAATTAATAATTGCAGCAAATATTGGTTGGTCATTGTTCTTGGGAATTTTATTGTTTAGCAGTGCTTTTTTAACTTTTCAGCTGTCTCAGATTGGCAATAATCACCTTAATTCATACCAGAGCTGACTTCTCTTAATGGCAGAAAATATACAAGTCATAATTAGAACACAAAGTCATGTGGCCTACTGTTCTTTTCTATTTAATTCCCTATTCTGGTGTGTCTATTTAAGCAAGAGTACTCCCAGCATAATGTTTTGAATGTTAATAACTACTCAAATTCATATTTAATAGTTGCTTATTTCAAGATCTTGGTGCAATCAGACTGCATTTTCAACAGGGACGTATAATATATGAAAAAGAGTTCCTGCCCTGTTTTCCTTTCTTCTTGGATATGATTTCACACCCATATTATGCATATTCTTCATGTATTTATTGAATCCTATAATCACCTTCCTCATGGCCTGTAATATGCTTCATAGAGGGATAAATATATTTGGACTAGCTATTAAAAATAATGAGGATAACCTTTAGCTGCTAATCTGAAGATAAAGATCACATTTTGATACACTCATTTCTGGAGATACATCTTCTGAACTTATTGAGAGTCTCTTTTCTGTTAGAAAAGAGCCCTGTTGTTTTCTGTAATTTCTTGAAGGGGTCATCCATGTTATGGTTGCTAACGTTGCCCTCCTTACATCCATTTCTTATTGTTAATTTAATTTTTCATGTCTCTACAATGGGCTTCTGTACCTGGCACACTTGTTTTGGGTAGTTATAACATTTTTCCTCCGATGGATTTTCTTTCATGTGCATCCCACTTGAAATTTTCTTCCGTTAGAGGCATCTGTCAGAGATCAAAGAGAGGATTAGTTCTCTGTGCTTCCTCAGATAAGGATATTTCATGGAGTAAAAGTATTTTATTTACTTATGGCTGAAAAGTAGCAAATGATAAACTTGTAATAGCTTTATTACAATTCTGCCTTTAGGATGAATTATCAGTTTCCCAGTTCATTACCAAATGAGCCATTGCAACGGACAAATAAATTTGGTCTCCTAGAAGCTTTCTGAGTCCTCTTGTATTGTTCAGGGGGACTTGTTTTCTACTTATATTAAAATATTTTCTTGTCTAATATTTATGAAATAATTCCAGAGGTGAAAACTAGGACCAAAGAAGTGGTTCTCGATTATTTGAAAGAGACGAGGAAGAAAAGATGGTGCCTTGTGTTCACAGCCATATTGGAAGAAAACAGGTTTGAATGTTCCTTGCTTCAAACCCACTGCAAAAAAACCCAAAAAACAGTCAACAGCCAACACATTTATGGGAACAGGTCTTAAGCCCTAATGTGACAATTTATAAGAGAATCACAGTATTTTGCAAGTTCAATGCACCTGTGAATAGCAATATGAGCAATGCCGGGAGCATTTTAAATCACTTCAAAGGAAAGTGATTCAAGGAAAATTGGAGGAAACTAAAGTGGTATCTGACATAAAGTGGTGTGTTGTAAGAGAAATGGATTCAAGAGCAATAGAATTTGGAATAGAGCTGTAATTGCCAGCATAGCCAGTTGTTTTGTCCCAGGACGCACGTTGTCTCTTACCTTACAGCCTCATCTCTTGAATTACTGTGTATTACCTCTATGCTTTTAGATGTTAAACCTAGCAAATAACCCTATTATGACAAGCTAATCACTCTGGTTATGATAAAAGTTTTTTTGAAGCTGCAATATGTTTCAAAATATTTCAAAAGAATTCTTGTTTCTTCTAAAGTCTTGACCTTTAAAATTCTTGGGTTTAGTAAGCTGGTCTTACTGCCTTCATTGTGACCTGACCTGGTAACTTGGCAATATTGGCAAATCTGAAGTCTAAAATACAGTATTTTGCTCCTTCTGCTAGAAGAGAAATAATTTTCTCATTCCAGCAGCCACAAAACAGGCAGACAACATATCTCTCTTTCAATAATACTCCAGTGTGGTTTGAGTGACTTGCTCCCTCCCTACATCCAAACATGTAGCCTCGTTTTAGCAGGAGTGTGTGAGCTGCACCACTCATCATGCAGCTGCAGGCACCTCATTTCTTGCTACAGTTTGCCCTTAAGGTTTGTGGAGGCAGAGAAGAGGGATATTGGTTTCTGGCTTGCTATTTAGTCAGCATTCAATGAGTTTTTGTTTACTGAGTCGGAAGTCTGCTGGTGCAATATAACTGTTTCTGAGGTTTGCAGAGACAAAATGTGCAGCTATAAATAAAGCAATGGCACGAGGTTATATTGTGAACAATAAAGAACCAGAAGTGATCACTTCTTACAGGCTGTTCCATTCTCCCTTTGATGAACACTTCACTGTGATGTGGAATGTGTAGCTTTGAACAGTTGCCGAAACATGTTTGGAAAGCCTCTTGATGTTTGTGGTGTTAATAGATTCTGCCCTCCTGTTCAGTAACTCTGCATTTTAAAACTTGGTCCTCTGCAGGGCACAAGTCACTCAGAAATTTTGTACTGGAAAATGTCAAAGTTCTGTACATTATTCACAGTTCGTGTACAGTTTCCTTATGGAAAGTATCTAAATCTGACTGTACTGCTGAATGACTTTCAGAGCAGAATGTCATTTTGTACATCTGGTGTTCTGTTTAATTGTCATCAGACTTTGGTTTTCAACAAGATAATTGGTGAGCTGTCTTTGGTGCTTTGAAAAACAAGTTGTCTTCAAATCTATTAATGTTGTTCAAATATGTACTTTTCTGAAAACGTGTTTTCTGTCATAAGGCTTCAGTGGTGCAGAGCAATTTAAGGGTTTATCAGGCTGTTATTGTCACAGATGAGAAAACAAAGTGTTACAGATAAAAGTCCTATGAATGTGACTCTCGTCTTGATCACTGTGGAAATTGAGAAGCTTATTTCATTTACATCCCGGAAATTAAACTAATAGACATAATAGATGAATAGGATGCTACTTTTTGACCTCTTTCCTGACTTCTCCCAGAAAGAAATGAAAGGATTAGTTCTCAGTACCTACTTTGCTTAAAGGCATTCCTTTACTTGGATTGTCCAGTAAAATGAGAGAATATTCAGCAGGAGAGCAGATTGTAGCACTTCTTGAAAGGAAATGTAGTATTATATTCACTCTAGAACCAGATTTACATTGGCAAATAATGCACACAATTAACAATGTGAGACAAGTGTCACACCATGAGGTGCCTCAGTGCTCCTTGTGTTTGCTCAAAAGGAGAAAAAATACAAAGTCTTGACAGAGCAGCTCAGCAGATGCAGGAGATGCATCTTGTTCTTATTCTCTTGTTGGCCTTAGGTTGCACCCAATTCATTGACTGCAGGGTTTTTTTCATCCTTTACAATTTACTTGGGCAAGCAGAGACAAAGGAAAGTGTTGGATTATAAGTCTGGATGGCCTTCTGATATCTCTTTTATAACCTGATTGTGTGAGGGGAACAGGGTATAATATACCCATTATAATGGCCTTTCAATTCAGCATAAGTGCTTATTTCAGATACCTTTATGTAGCTTTATGTAAATTGCCAACCTCTATATGGATTCTTGGCCGATATCACTGATCTGAATTTCTGGTGCTTAGGTATGTTCCACTTGGCCATGTGCTCCAGCAGTTTGGATCTGACATGGTGGCCCAAGCCTAACCCCTGCAAGGTGGGCTTTCCCTCCTCCCCACACAGAAGGGAAAACTGTGTCATTTTACCTGGAGATTCTATTAAGCACTACCTTGTTGAATCTCTACTCTATGGAGGCAGAATAGAGATGTACCCTCTTCTTCACTGATGGCTGATCTCAGGTCACCAGGCTGTATCATTTGTGACCCGAGACTACTAAAAAGGTCACTGAGGATAAAAGGAAAAGACTGACTTGAAGAAAAGAGGTTTTTCACTTTGACAGCGGTAGATTGGCATGATAAAAACTAGAATCTTCTTTATGCTGAACTGAAGATTTAGAACATATATTTATCCCCTCAAAGTTGCTGGATAAATTGCACTTTTATAATAGATTTTTGTAACCATCTTAGTGCTAATAAATCTAAGAAATGATGTGGCATTTAAATTCAGTGGTGTGCTATGTAAGGACTTGCCTCCAGACCCCATCAGATAGCATTTTTACTGAAAAGCAACTATTAGAATTTCATTTTTCAGCAACAAATAAATTAACCACCACCTAGAAAATTTATTCATCTTTGGTAATGAAAGTGTTATTAAAATACATTGTTTTGATGCATTCTCTATCCCAATTTATAGTTTGAGACATTCCACTGTTCGTTGTGCTAAAACATTTTTGGCACCGTTAGTTATTATACCTAAACCAATTCATTAAGTGAACGTGTGTGCGTAGTGTACACTATGTGTGTTGTCCAAGATTTAAAGAATACATTACTTTAAAGATAATAAAGCAAACGTATCTGAGAAGAGAATTGCTATTGAAAACATGTTGCTTGCATTATTTGAGGTTAGAAGTGTGTGTGTAGATTTTTTTTTTTCTCCTCTTGTGACCTAATTAGAATACAGCAGAGCTGGAGATATTGCAGTTTGTGAAAACAGAGATGTAATAGGCTATGTGTAGAGGAAACAAAGTGCATTTATTTCATTGCTTCTAAGAAATGCATAGAGGCACACACAAGCTACAGAGCTTTTTCTTTTCATGGCACAACAGTATTACGTTCTTTTTAAACAAAGACGCAAAGCCCTGTGGCTGTTGAAGATTGGCTTATGGTGCAATAATACCCTGATATTATATGCAAATTCTTAATTGTCTGGTAAAGTATATACTCACTGAAGAACACTTGTTGTAGTTCATGCAGTATTTATTTCATTTTTAAAATATGTACAGAAAAAATAATTTTCATACCTTTCTTATAATGAGGTTTCTACAAATAATTAGCTTAATTTTTCCCTAACTGAATTTGTGCATGTATTTTAATTGTGTTTGTCATAAGAGTGACTTCGGTAAGAAATAATCTGTTTATGGAAAAAAAAAACCAACCCAACATAATTATCATGTCAAGTGATGAAGATCAGTGCCTCGGTAAAGGTCAAGATATGGGCCCTGTGCATTGTCTCATGGCAGGTTGCAGATGTAATGGTGTAATGGCCTTTCCTCCATCCCAGCATCTCGGGGGGATTTCCTTCGCTTCTCTTCTTTCTGTATGTCCCCATGCCAGCTTTGCCCTCACTCCCTGCTATGGAGAGATGCTGGTTCAGGCCCTCCCTTTCCATTGCTGTGCTCACACTGCACCCTCCAGGTTTACCCCAATTTCTGCAGCGTGTCCCTGCCCAGAGCACTGGGAGGGCTCCTGCCGTGCCTGCCCAGCTGGGCCGGGCCAAGGTGACGTCTTCTCTTCCATGCCCACGCGGGCTCTGGTGCAGAGCGTGGCAGCAAATGGGCAAAGTGAGTTCCTTCTGCTGTGCAGCTGTCCCTTCTCTTAGCAAATTGTGCAATACTTTGTTTATACTCTGCAGTTTTAATTTCTTTTTTTCTTCTGTGTCTCACCTACTGAAAACTGTTTAATACTCACTTTTTGCATATGGATTTGGGGACTTAAATCTGGTCTGAAAACGGTTTGCCTAATGGTTGGATTTACTTTATAAATATGCTTCTTTATAAATATACCTCTTGGCTCAGCAAATTTGTTGACTGTTTTCCAGTATTTTAAGGTAGTATTGCAAAATACCTGAGGAAATAGATCATTACAAAATCTAATTCCTCCTACTCAGCACTGAATCAGGACTAAATTTATTTTACATGACAGAAGCAGAGTGAATATCACAATGTCCTTGAAATCCAGCATGGTTTTAATTGGATTCTATCTTTTTCTAATGCTACTGTGGAACACAATTTAAATCTTTGGGATTAAATTTATATGACAGGCTGCCATTCTCACTAAAGTGGTGCATCATTTTAATTTATTTATTTTGCTGTTATATTTCTTGACAAGTAATAAAGCATTAGGTCCTTAGTGACGAAGGTCTTGCTGCTATTTTTTTCCACAGTCCTTACATTTCAGAACCCTTTTGCTGACACATGGCAAAGTGCAACAACATTCATTAAAAAAAAAAAAGCCAACTGTTCTTAAGCTCAGCAAGAATTCTAGTGAGATACAATTTAAGATAAGGAAAGCTTCATTTATGTAATAAAAAAATAACCCCTAGTAAATGAGGTTTGTAATGCATTATCTTCTTAGCCCTCCACTGGGCCCATAATTATGCAGAATACCTAATGTACTCTAATAATCAGATCTTAACTTGATAGTCGCCTCACTTTATATACAGACTAAAACACCACAACCCAGTAGATTAGACAATAAAGACACTGATTGCTTAACTATAATAAATACATGATGCTGTGAAGGTGAAGATAAAAGCATGATGTGCAACGTATGAAAATAAATTAAAATGTTAGGAAACAGGTGTGAAGAGACTTTGAAAAAAGGTTCATATCTTTCTTTATGGCATTATTGTGGTTCTTTGTCCCAGTCACAGTCACTTTTACTGCCAATAAGAAGGTAGATAAAAGTAAATCATTCCTAGGTTAATAAGCTTATTATTAAAAATTTTTAAAAATTAAATATGGACACACTGGAAAAAATATAATTGCTATAAATTAAATGTTTAAAGCGCATTATCTAGGGAGTATGAGATTTAAAAAATATTGTGTTTCAGTCCCTCTGTTCTAGGTAGCAAGCCTATTTTAATTTCCAGTGTACCAGACTCTTGTTTGCTAATACCAAATGAAGTGCATAACATCATATCTTATGAAAGTTGAAATTGATTGAACTCTTTTATCAGCTGGGATTGAACAAATGCAGTGATGCTGATGAATCACAGTTCTGTAGGTGTACCTACAGTTTCTGTCGGCAACATCCTCCTTTGCACAGCTTCATATGGCACAGAGAGTTCATGTATGTGTTAACTCTGGGAAGAACGAAGCAAGAGAACCGAGGGATTGGGCTTTGGCAATGGGTGCACAGATTTTTAACAGACTGGAAAAGTCAGGAATCTAGTAAGAATCATTCTTTTTCTCCACAAATTTCATCATAAAATTGCTAACATAACCAAGCCTTTGCTTGCCATCACCTGCTTGGTATTTGAAGCACAGTATTACAAGCACAGCACAACCAGTGCTGTTCATCATTGCACTGAAAAGAACCTGGTGTATCCAGGAAACGGCCCTTTCCTTCTTCATGGATGTGCTCTTTGGTTTAGATTTTCCTTATTTGCCACCAGTTTCAAATCTTTGTTTTTATGGCTGGCTGGGATCAGATCTTGCTGTTATTTTTTTTTCTCTCTGCAGTTACTACACAAGAAGGAAACTGAAATATTAATGACAAACTTTGAACTTGGGGGGAATTCTGCCATGTTCAAACCTCAAAGTGCTCCCAAGTGTTGTGTGTGTGACAGGTGTTTCGCCATCCTTCCATTTTCCTGGGACTCTGCCCACTGGAGAGAACAGTGCATTGCTTTATTTCCTGTGTGTGGAGCATCCTTTGATTCATGTGGAGAGCAACAGCTGGCTGTGAATCCTCAAATCAGCACAGCCCCAGGACACAGAGGTCTTCTTGTGCAATAGGTCTTTGGTTTTGACCTATGAAAATGATTTCTTTTCTAACAGCTGTTAAAAATTTTTGACAGGCCCCTTCATGGACGCCACTGATAATCAGAGCCTAAATTTTTCTGTTTTACTCTCTACGATCACATTCGATCTTGGCAATCCATGTTATTAAACTGTTCAATAAAGTTCTGTGCTGTGTCTTTAAATCTGATTTGCTGGAAGTTTTGAGATCACCAGTGAGCTAATTCAGACTTGAATTTTCTGTAGGTATAAAACTAGAGCCACCAATATTTGTCTTCAGGAAACTTTTTCCTTTAATAAAATTTAGACTAGTTGTGAATTACTGCCTTCTCAAGGCCAAGTACATTTTTGGAAGGCATATGCTGGGCTATATTTCAAAATAAAAGTTTTTTTTCCCAGAATTGTGGAAGAAAATCGTAAGAGGAAAAAGTATAATAAACATATAGTAAATTTTGTGTTTGAATTCCTAGCTCACAGCTATTTTCATCACTGTCTAAGCTCTGCATACTTTAAGGCGTGATAACATCTTACATGAGCAAGTAACTTGCTGCAATCTGAAAGTTCACAAGATCAAAACAGTTGATGTTTTTTTCATCTCTACCTATGCTGTGCTGTATTTGTTTCACCTGTGTTTACTCTGGTCCCTGGTATGAGCCATTTCCACCAGGTCTCTTTGAAGCTGTCCAAAAGAAAACTCATTGTTTTGGACCCTTATTCTGCATTTGCTGTTGGAACACATTTACGGGTCCTCACGTGGCACTTCTAGCTCATGTTCCTAAAGACAGAGTTTGCAGGGCAGCCCACTCTGCAAACTTAGCCAGTGCAGGCAAGTGGAGATGTGCAGCAGAACTGCTGTATGATTCCTGAACAAATTGGGTATTTTGTCCTTGAGTTGACTTATGTAGCTATTTCTGTTCCTTCTTCAACATCTCTGTGATGAAATACCTGCTTGGAGAAGCTGCACAGAACTTACATCTTTGTTGTGGGAACAAAGGTGAGTCCAGGGTGCCTCTGTTTCTGTAGACCTACGTACTCTTTGTACCTGCCCACGTAAATTCACTCCTAGCAGAGCCTGTGGGAGTGTTGGGAAGGGATGAAGAAGGGAGTTCTACAAGTTAGGAAGATTATCTGGGTGGTTGTGTAACCAGAGTGTTATTAAGAAATTTTATACTGCTGGGGTTTGGGCTTCATCCCTCTGTCAGCCTGGAATGAGATGCTCAGAGGACAGCTTGCTTACAGCCTTTAACAGTGATTGCACTGAAGACTACAAATGAACCAGAATCATTCTGGTTTGTGCCCTTTCATTAGGCAAAGTAGTTAGCACTGAAGGTGAAGTTCTTATTTATAAGATTTTATTTCTGCAGTGGCCCCTCAATCCAGGACAGATGTACATAATGTGCCTGTCTTGCTAGAGAGCAAAAGCTCCTTAAATGTTTGGGGAAAGAGAGATCTGTTTTGAACAAAGGGATAGGTCACAAAATTCCACCTACTTTATTCTTTGAAGTCTGGTCTCTTCAGCCCTTTCATCTCCTGGTATTCTGTCTTATAGCTAGACTGTAATTAATTGAAACTTTTGTTGGATATTGGAAACTTTGTATTTATAGGTGATATTGACTGCTGTGGTGCAAGGCTCTCTGGGAACTCTGTTTTCATTTGTAATCTGAATTATAACTGAATACTGTAAGCATCCTATAATGAAGTTCCCGTGTGATCTCCTACTAGAGTTGAACAGGTTAGTTCACGTTGAAACAATTACTTGGGGAAGTTGTCTCAAGCTGCCTGAGGATGTGATTTGACCAGTCAGGCAGCTAAAGGAATTGATCCTAGTCCTTGTGAACAGTCCCTAAACCTGTGCTTGTTTATTGCATTTCTTGTCTTCCTGCCAACCACTTATGGCCTGAACAACTTGGTAAAGATCTTCGATATCTGACAAAGATGAATACACTATTTTCTGTGGGCCCATTTGCAAAATGACTACACTGTAGGCTGAAGCAGTACATGCATAACCACATCACACATCTGGGGTGGTTAGGGGCAGTGACTGCAGTAGTGGTTAGGGTTAGGCTGAGGGTTAGGGTTGGGAGGGTCAAAGAGCCTACAGCTCCAGGAACACTGGGGCTGGAAAAGGCATGCTAAGACAATCCCAGCCTGGCCCCAACAGTGCTGCTCATAAATCTTTTTGATCTGGACCACCCCTCGGTGACAGTATCAGGGTTAGGATAGTGATCACTGCAGTGGTTTGGGTAGTAATTAGGTTACTTTGTAGGGTGATGGTTAGCGTAGCTTTTAGCAGAAGGATTAGGGGAGTGGTTGCAGGTAGTTTAAGGGTAGTGGTTAGGGCAGTGTGGTGGGGGCAGGGTCAGGGTAGTGGTTAGGGGTCGTGCTTAGCATGGTCATTACCACCATGGTTAGTGTAGTGTTTAGGGCCAGGATTATGGTAGTGTTTAGAGGTAGTGCTTATCCAATATATCTGACAAAGATGAGTGCACTATTTTCTGTGGTCCCATTACCCAAGTGTCTAAACTCAGTACTGAAGCAATATATGCTTAACCATGTCATTCAAAATGCATTTAAGACGTTTAAAAATCAAATCCATTTAGATGGAAAAGGGGGGGAAAAAAAGGCAGTTAATTTAGTTTTGGAACATGTGAAAGAAGGAAAACCTGACATCAGTCTTGAGTGGGTTATATTGCTAGGAGAATATCTCTGTGGTATAAACTGATTGTGTGCAGAGGAACTATAATCAATTTTTTTTCTTCTTCCATTCTTCAAGTACAAATTACTGAATAAATCCTTAAAAGGTTAGCCAATTTATTGAATGTCCTTATTTGAGAGAAGTAGACACAATTGAAATAAGACTGGTGGACTCCTTATGCACAGCTGGAATAAGTGAATGTTTGAAGAATGGAATATTTTGTCCTGTCTTTCTTAGCAAAGTTGTTTTAATTTCATTTGAGGAAGATCAGAAGAGTTGGTTGTACCCCAGACAGCAAAGACTGCTTGTCCAAATACTTCCTGAGATCAAACAAGAGAAGCCAAAAGGGGGAACCAGTTTGGAAGGATCAGCCATTCTCCAGAGTTTTGTAAAGAGTGAGTTTTACTCTGGGATTTGATGATGCTATTGATGATTACTATGTTTTCCATTTTGAACTTGGAAGATAATAATTTTTACAGCTCTGAAAAGAACTTCTCAGCTAAACTAACTAAGGCTCACCATGAGAGACTGTAAACTGCTGATTAATGTGCTAGGAGAGAACATCTCATTTTAATGGTAAAGATGAGAGAAAATCTGCAATAACGCATGAGACCTGGAAACATTGTTAGTTAAAACTTAAAAAAGCTCTTGGTAGATAAGATAGGTATGGCCCTACTACCTCTTTTAAATTATTTTTATTTATTTATTCATTTTAAATTGGACTGGATTTATCTGACCTTTAACTGAAAATGTTGGTTGTAAAACAGTCTAACCTAGCTATTAAAGCAGCATAAATTAGAATAGTAGTTAATAGTTAATCTAAGAGAATGCTAAATGCTGTTTGTCAGATAGTAGCCATTAGATCAGCATAACTGGCCACAAGTACACAGAAAGGAAAAGATCCATTTGCTTCTGAAACCTTCATGGGAGTACCAACATTTGCAAAGAATTAAATGGAGGAGTGGAATTTACATTACACAGCAACTATAACTCTTAGAAATTTCAACATTCCCCACTGTTATGCTTTCACAAAGTATTTTAAGCTGATGATTTTATGAAGTAAAATATTACTTTCAGTCTTAAAATGACACTAAAGAAGGAAGTGACTATTTGTAGAACACTGTGGCTGAAAAAATTTTAGATTTCTTTGGTCCTGACTGTGTTACTTTCTTGCTCATAAACAATAAGTAGCAGTAAACAGTTGCTGCACTGGCAGTGTAAGAGGTAAACTCTCCATTGTTGGTGTTTGAGGAAAAACAAGAACACTGAGATCTGCACAAAATAATATTTTGTTTATACTTAGCAAAGAATATTCAAGGTAGTGTAAACTTTTTGAAAAGTAGATTAAAGTGCATCAATTTACAAATTCCTAGGGATTCAAGCATGGATACTCTCTTCCTGTAGTATTGGTAGATAACTCTGTCCAGGTGATGGTTCTTGCATAGCTCCTGCCACATCCTGATGTGAAAGAGTTATTAAAGCTCTGACTGGTAAAGTTAGAAAGTCAGATGTACGCGCTCACTCAGTGCAAAGAGGCTGTTTTCCTCTATTTACACTGCCATTAGTACCCTCAAGTTGGTTTTGGTTGGTGTAATTGAGAAAACATTTGGTTCTTGTTCAGGGTAGCAGTAGAGTTAATGAGGTTTCATGGAGCTGAGAGCCCGGGTGTGAATGTCTGTATATTTGAGCGATTTCTCCCTGAAGAAGCACCATTTCGCTTTCTGCCCTGAAAAACAAAGAAGCTTGAAGAAACCATATGAGGTCTATTGGCTGTTTGAGATAATTATACTGAAGCCTAAGATTTATGCTGGTATTTTCTCAGGAAATCATCAAAACCTTATGTGTGTCTTGGCTTTGATAGAATTATTTAATATCAGCAACATATTACAGTACAGTAAATATTTTATGCTTCACAGAGAAATAAATGTATTGTAACTTGTGACATACATACTAACTCTGCATGACCCCTTTGTCAGACTTATACTAACATAAAAAATAAACTACTTAACAGATGCTCTATTGCTAATCTCGGGGGTTTATTGCTTCTACACATTTTTATGAAGACATTAATTTTCCAGAAGTATTCTTCCTGGAGTATTCTGAAGTATCTTCAGAAATTAGCAGTTACCAGCCTAACACATTGCACTTCCTGGAGACCTGATCTATAGCTCTATTTCACTTTCCTTTATTTGAGGAGTCTTTTGGATTTGCCTGAACTATGTGTGTACTTTTGGGGATTAGTAGAAAATAATTTGTATATAACTTAGACATGCATACTGGACTAATAATACTATTTATTTAATTTGTATATTAGTGTGGCAAAGACATTATAGAAGATTACACTTCTAAAATTTTAGTGGGTTAGGCCAGTCCATTTCTTTAAAAAATGCTTTTTACAATTTTAATTATAAGGCATTGGCTTCTTTAAATGGAGGGTTTGTAGGGAGACTATTGTTATTATCATATTACAGATAGGAGTTTTGGCATAATAAGAGGATATTTCACAATCCGTATGTCAAACTGATTTAAACAAAAAATTTTCATTATTGGGGCTGAATCTTTATTTTAGGGACAGAGTTGAAAGCTAAACAGTAGCTCAGAAGGTTGTGTTCCACATGAATGTCTGAATAAGAAAAGCTTGAGGTTGTTCTAGCAGTGTGTGTGTGCGATCTTGAATGCCTTTGTAGCAGAAAACTCAAAGTCATGCTGTCAAGATTGTGAAATCCAAATTTTGTTTCGTCTCATTCTTTTTCTACTAACATTTCTTGAAAATTTATCTGCTGTCAACCCAAATATACCCTGTTATCCTTCTTCTTTCTTTAGCTATTATTTCTAATAAGAAAACAAAATGAAAGACTTTGGATAGAAGCTTGAATGGCAAGTTTGTAATTGAGACTGGACACCAAGAGCTCAGTAGCCAGAGACAGTCAGGTCTTGGGTTTTTTCTCCCTGTTGACTCATAATTTACTCTTAGAAAAATAGAATTATTTTCTTAATCTATTATACTTCAGTTGCATGATAGGTGAAGCTTGATATATTGATCATATGAACTGCTTTTCTGATTTAACTGTATTTTTCAAGGAAAGAGTTCTCTGTACTCCTGTGTGCAGTATGGGATAAAAACCCAGTCAATGTTAAAATAATAGTGGATTTTTCTCACTGTCCTCCCTGGCTTTCTTCCAGTTGGCAAAGATGCAGTAAATAGATCTTCTTGTGGTTTATATCCTCTGTTTTGACCCTTGAACATCAGGCCAGACCTGAGAATAGGTGGCTTATATTCTCACAGTTTTAAACTGAAATTTTGAAATGGCCATACTAGAGTGGAAGCCAACCAATAAGCCACTATTTAGATATCAAAAGTATTACTGAGTGCATATTGGAGACTTTTACGGATGCAAAAAATAAATAAGGCAGAATTTTTCTGACTCCTTAACAAACGTGTTGGAAAAACCTTTTTGTCGGAAGCCTTTGGTGTTGCTTTTGTTACAGTTGTATTTTTCACAAAAGCTGTGTCACTAAAAGCTTATCCAGTACAAAATTATCCTGCAGGTGAGAGCATGTAGCTAAAATTAAATGGAGTGGCTAAAATTAAGACTAGTCTGTTTCTGTAAAAGAATTATCTCACTAATTTTAAAATGATTGTTGCTGCCTATGAATTTCTTACTGTTAGGATGTTTGGGGTTTTTTTACACAGGAAGTGTAAGAAAATTTCTCATAGCTCGGGACTTGAAATAGATATTTTCAGGCAAAAGTATGCTTTTTTTACTGTTTTGCTCAGTATTTATTTCCAGAGCCCACTAGAGCAAAAGTGGCTTTATATGGCTACAAGAGAGGATAAGAAAGAAAGGAATATGTTACTAGTCTGTCCTAGAGGATTGCTATGAGAGTGGACGTGTCCCTGAGCTTTGTGTCTGCCCTGCTTCTGCAAGTGTTTCATGCTCTGCCAGGAGCAGGTGCACAGGGAGCCAGGAGGGAGAACAGCCAGGACAGCTGACCTGAACTGCCCAAAGACATTCCACAGCACGGACAGCCCTGCCCAGTTTACAAACTGGGGGAGCTGGCCAGAGGCCACTGCTGCCCAGGCCCGGGCTGGGAATCAGTCAGCAGGTGGTGACTGTATTGTGCTTTGCTTTTGTTTCCTGGGTTTCATCTCTTTCCTCCACTCCTTTTTATTGCCATGATTATTAGTAATGTTCTAATAATTATTATGATATGTCATTTTTTTCAATTATTAAGCTGTTCTTATCTCAACCCACGAGGTTTAGTGTTTGCTGTATTTTTCTCCCTGACTCCCCTCAGTCATATGAGGAGCAGCTGCGTGGTACTGAGTTGCCAGCTGGGTTTAAACCCTGGCAGATTTATATTGGATTAGTTTGGTTTTATGCATTTTCTGTATTAGGCATGAAAGATTATCTTGTGATCTGTGCTTAACTCATAAATAACTTTATCTATGACTAGAAACAGAAAAGGGTCCTGTAAGTATCAGTGCTAAATTACAATATGTACCTAATGTAGGCAAAAATTCCTCCTACCCTCAGAGCTGCAACTGATTTCCTGGTAAAGGCATGGTCATGTATATTAGTAACTTGTAGCCCAGCTGGGTGTCCGGCAGTGTTTGTCCATGGGAATTCTCTGATTCTAGATGTAACTCACAACACAGAAAAAAGTTAAAAGTTAACTGTAAAAAGAGAACTTCTGACAAATTATATGGAATTCATACCAAAATTGTAATTCTAAATTAAAACAATTTCTCTTTACCTTTGAATCTTTGCATTTGTGAAATAAACGCTTAAATAGAAATATTCTGTTTTATTAAAACAATTACGAGAAATTCCTACCAGATTGAAAGAAATTGTTTTGCTAATTAACAGTAACACCATATAAAAATGGTGTTTCACCTCCATTAGATGTTCACATATTTGTTATATGATATTTAGCTTTCGTGCTACCTGACCAAATGGATGTTTCAGGTGGTGGTGACCCACAGGTGCTGAGTCTGTCCGTGAGCCCTTTCTGCCTTCGGGGTTATTCATGCATGTCAGAAGTTCTGCTGTTCCATTAAACTCAGGTGCAAGCAAACCTTCAAAGCTCCTGTAAAAATGTTTCTTGTTTGGGGGTTTATACTGGTTGTTATGCTGACAGCTCTTCCACTATGTCAGAAGGGCTATGGAAACATGACTCATTCCAGTGTAGGGCCAAGGCATTCAACTATGTCACTTAAAACTGGAAGTAAGAGGGCAACAGTGTAGGAGTGGTTGTGGAAGAAAACAGTCTCAGACAAATGGTCCAGAAAACCCCCCAATGCCTAAAGCCATGGGATTTCACACGGAAATTGCTTAGCAGCAGACCCGACTTTGAAATCAACTTCCATCTCAAATTCATTGTAAGGTTTGTGGGTATTTTTCCTTTGTGGTTTTTTTTTTATTTCCTCGTTGTAGACTAAAGCAAGATAAATGATAAGTAAAAATTTCCATAAATTTTACTTTCTGACCAGGAAGTATCTTCTTAACTAAGCACCTTTACTATATTTTTACCACCTAGAAGCAGTCAGGTGTACTTTTAAAGCTTGTTTGACAACATACTGAGATACTGGATGCTTGGTAGTATTTGAGGTTTGGGCATACCCTGGTTTTTGATGAGTAATGTTCAATTATAACTGGTCTCAGGGGGAGGGATAGGACATTCCAGCAACAATGGAAAGGTGACACTAAATCTCAGACCTTCTTCCCAGAACATCAATTCACTGCAAACTAGTGAGTGATTTCTTGGGGCAGCATTCCTGCACCTTTTCAATCTCCCACCATGGCTTATCAACATTTCTGCAGCAGCCTCTTGTTAGATTCATGATCAACATTATCTCCCTGAAGGTTTGCATGCAACCAAATTGTGATTTCTTTCCAGAGATCTCTATTAGTGCTCCATTCTCTCAGAGAAGGAGGGTCTATTTCTTCCCTTTTTCTTTCATGGTATTAATTTGGTGCCTAGGAAAAGGACAAGCTTTGATGCAGTCCTTTGTGGTGGTTCAAAATGCCTCCCTCTCTCCTGCTGTGAGATATTCTTCCTCTCCTGGCACTGCGATTCTGACAAACCCATACATGGAACATGAAAGCTTTGCTAAAATGCTGCCTCCTGTGCATCAGCAAAGAGTCTGTCAGGATCTGCTCTGTGGTAATAGCAGGGGGATTCTGAAAGGTGAAAAAGGCAATTTGAGGGCTTGAAAAATGAGGCCACTCGCTTAGATGCTTGGCTCACTCTAACTTCAAGGAGAGTTGGACATATCAAGATTTGTCACCAGCTTCAAAAATCAAAGATTGTGGAACTTGGCCGTGGCAGCAGCGGGGCTAGAAGATAAGCCTTGTGACTGTCGTATTAAATTTTTGTGTTTATAGAGATTTTTAGTAGTTTTGCAGTTGATTAAATAACAGCTAAGCTTCTCTCTGAAAAATAAGAGCTAAAAATGAATCTGAAACTTTTGTGCAAGATACACTTAAGCACAAGTGTGTCACGATGCTGTTCTCAGGTAGCAGGCAGCCTGCTCAGGCAGCATGGGTTGGGGAGGTCCTGCTGCAGGAAGGGGGCTCAGCTGATGCATCCCACTGCTCATAAACATCTTTCTTCCTTTCTTTCTTTCTTTCTTTCTTTCTTTCTTCCTTTCTTTCTCTTTCTTTCTTTTTCTTTCTTTCTTTCTTTTTCTTTCAATCCAGTGAACACTGCCACAAAACTAGTTCTTGACATTTTAGACATCTTCAAAGAGAGCTGACTTTTAAAGTAGGTCTTTTACTACTCAGATTCAGTTTTGCTCATTTTTTTTTCCTGAGGCAATATATGGTTTATGTAGTTTGCTTTATCACACCCACTCTGTCCACTGAATTTGCTGGTTTTCTGTACTATTTCTAAGTAACAATCAATAAAATATTAATAAATGAGATCCTTTGATTTCCTTTACAGTGCATGTAGATAGTATTATGAAATCATGCCACTTCTCTCTTTTCAGTTTGTCTCAGCGCTGTTTACTTCATTAATACTTTAATCCATGCAGATGTGGTTAGTCTCCACTGAAAAACAGCAATTCCTGGATCGGAAGCCCCATGTTACTTTTGATTCATTTCTCCTTGAACTATGGTAGATGCTGTGGCTTGGGAAACAGGGGGTTTGAATCAGTCCTGTAAATGGGAAGGTGAAAAACGATCTTTATTTTATACATAAAATAAGAAGTAGTTCCCATATGAAAATAATTATGAGGGTTTTTCTACAGGACTCTATTAGATGCAACCCTGATGTGCTCTGTGCACAGCAGAGAAGCTGCAGAACGTATTTCTCATAGTGCCAGAAAACTCTCTTTTATATCTATGCCACATCAGTGACAGAGCATATCCAGTGGTTAGCTTTATAATTGGGCTGATTTAATTTACACTTCACACTCAAAGTCTGCTGGCAGCATTGTCCAACAATGTTTTTCTTTGTCCACTCCAGCACTACATTCTAAAACAAATCTCTCTAACAAAATTATGCTATAGGGGCACATAGATATTTCCCTTAAAAGTGCTGCATGATTCATGCATCATGTATTGCCAAATCCTCTGCTGCAGTGTCTCAAAGGAAATGCTTTCATCTTATAAATAAAACTATAAGAAATAATTTTCACAGTAGTCAGTCCCTGTGTCACTGGCATTTATCATTTGTTGGTAATGCAGAATTGGAGGGGTAGGCTGGCAATTGCTAAATCAGGCCTTTTTTCCCCTAGTATCCAATAGCCTCTGATTTGTATGTTCCCTATGTAATGGCTAGAGGTAGGTATAACTTGTGAGCAGCTCACCTGGGGAAGTTCCTTAGGCATATATTCACATATTTATTCTCTTCTTGAAGCCCCCTTGCAGATGTTTATCGTCCATTACTGGTAGCTCCCTGTAGTCACGTGGAGTTGGAGGTCTTGGAACACTCACTTGGCTGAGGCTGGATAGAAGGAAAGCTGGTGGAAATTCAGTGCTGATATTTTTAGCTTATCTGTTTCCCGTATATGTGCTTTGATTACTTTTTCCTATCCTAAACCATTCATCATATTCATGAAAGAAGATATCACTGTCTTTTCATGTGTGATTATCTTTGTTAATAAAGATTTGGAAGTTCTCTGGCTTCAGTTGAGGCACACATTCCCTTCCCCCCCAAATTTGTCTCTGACTTTATTGCAAATTAAATACTACAGAAACAACCAGTAAGTGGGAGTTTTGCTGCAGAAAATAATGGAAATGGGATTTGGCTCAGTCCAATTGCTGTGCCTTTTTTCATAATGAATGAGCACTGCAAACGAATGGATTAACAAACCAGTGTTTAACACATTCCTTTGTCTGGGATGGGTGTAATTGGAAATGTGCTCCTTGGGAGACCTGTGCAACTTCTGTATATGATTCATAGTAAAAGAGATAAATGCATTAAAATTTGTTAGGAAACTTTATTCATTTTTATTGAATTTTACCTACTTGCACGAGTGATTGTATGAACACGATGTATAATGTGGAGAATAGTCTAGGGACTCCAATTAAATTATACCTCATATTTTATTTCCCTTTGAAACTACCTTTTATGTGCAACATAATTCATTTTTGTTTGCATTCCTTCTTTAACCCCAGTTTTACCAATTTCAACTTTGTCAATGTGAAAATCAGATTCAGTGCTGATTTCCTGGTCAGGTCAAATATCTATTTACGTGATCTTGCACTATTGACAAATATTCCTTACTGTGAGGAGTAGATATATTTTTGGAGTTAGCAACGAGAAATTTAAAACATTTCTTTAGGGTTTTCAAGCCAGTTTTTTTTTTTTAAAAATCTCTATTAATAGAAAATGCTTTGCCTTTAAGACCTTCAAAAACTTTAGAGAATGGAGTTTTCTGCATGGGAAACTTGACACCTAGGTGTCCTCAGTCTCTTGACTTTTTCTATAGCCCAGGATAAGTGCATGCCCTTGATTTCTTGAGTATGAATGGATATTGAGTTGGTCCTAATATGGGTGTCTGAAGAAATTTTTCCAATAAAACAAATGTTCTGTCATGATATTTTATAACACTCTTTATTGAACATATGTATCAAGTGCTGCATTACTGATACATGTTGAATTTAGTATGACCATGATTGTGACGTGCCTGGGAGGTGCAGATGGGCCAGTGAAGTAATATAGTGACAATACCAGTAATTCAGTAAAGTACAGGCCTAATAGCAAATGTGGCCCTGTGAAAGTCAATTTACCTGTAAGCATATGTTCAAGTGAGTTGTTGGATTGAACACTAGCAGAATACACTAGTTCTGGAAAATAGAAAATGAAGGTTGTTTTATTTCAATAGAGGAAAAAAAATACATTCATTTTAGCAGATATGACCTCTATCTGCTATTTAGCTGATCTGCAAAAGAAAATTGTCATTTGCATGCCTATTTTTCAAATTCTGTGTATTCCAGAAGTGTGAAAGTTAACCTCAACAACACATATTTGTGTTCCCTGTTGCCTGAAAGGCAGAAACAGAGCTGCCAAATTATCCACCAACAAGTGGGAAGAAAGGACAGTCTTGCCTGAGTTCAGGCAAGAGCAAGACAAGAGGAGAATCTCTTAGATGGACTGTTCTAAGAGAAATAGGTTTGATAAAATGGTCTGTACCTTGGCATTCACTTGCAATAGAAGTTCAACTTCAGTTAGGATTATGCCCTTATATTTTGATAAAGAGGTGGCAGCCTCCAAACTGGCACTGTCTTACTGCCTGTTCTTAACACTAGAATGTCTTCAGAAAGCAGTGCTGATAATACAGGACGTGTTTACAGCTTTGAGAATTTGGCTAGAGAGTTATATTTAATTTTTATTTAGAAAAAAAAAATAAAACCAATTTTCTCTGTGCTTTCTGTATAAAATATAAGATACAGGAGAGCTTCAGGGTGCCACATCTTAATTACAGAACTTTCTCTCTGTCTTATGAACTGTTTAGATGCTTTTATTGCAATAAGTTTTCCTCCTATGAGAAATTTTGAAGTATGGGATATCTCATAAATCCCTACAGTGTCTCCTGGCTTCCTAAGTCAGAGCTGTGAGAATGGTGAATGGCCTCAGACACAACTTGGTACTAAATGCAATCTGTGTGTGCCCAGTGTAATCAGGGATGGCCTTGATTTATTAAAAGTAAAATGTTGAACAGTCTGTGATGCCAAATGCACTCTAAAGCGTTATGTACTTTCTTCTCCTTGCAAACAATGATATTCTGATAGCTTTTCATTATCTTTGACTTTCATTATCTTTGTGAAAACATATTCAGAGGTATCCAACCTCATCTAACCTCATCTTCCCCTCAGACAGGGTACTGTTCAGAAACTGAAGTGTTCCTATAGATTGCCTGCTCACTTAAACCATATCATCAGAGTGGCGGTTATAACCTGAAAACTTCTCAAATATGACATCCATTCTGATTTTAAGCTTCATATTCTAAGTTTTGCCCCTGCAGCGGGTTTCATTTTGTTTGGTTTTGACTTCAGCTATAGGAAAACAGACCTGTGGTTTTCTAGAGAAGTCAGTAATTGATTTAATCTGCTGGCACTGCTGCAAGTTCTGGCTGTGGATGTTTCTATGCGGAGTCGGTGTCTCACAGTGGCTTCAGTGAGTCCTGGAGGCTATGGAAAAAGGATGTATTAAAAGGAAAGGGTAGAGATCAGAGGAATGTACTCAGGTTCCAGACTTCTGCTTGTGTCCGTTATTTTTTTCAGAGTTGTATTTATCCTGACATGTTTTACCAATGCGCTTTTATCGCAATACTCCAGAGCATTGCACTCAGCATCTCAGCATTTTTTCTCTCTTAATCACTTTCTTGTTTATCAGACAGACATCACTTGAGAAAAAAAACAATGCTGGAATGCTTGAGAGCTGGTTTGCTAGTGGATTAAAGAACAAATAAATGCACATATTGAGTATGAATATGGAAAACCAAGCTCATTTTCTCAGTCATTAGTTTTCCTTGTTTTGTAAGGACATTTCAGAGGCAAAGATGTTACTTGAAGATGCAGGACAAAAACGCAGAATTTTTATCAGTGCTATTGCCTGGTTTAAGTGACTTTCCATGGGGTGTTAATGAAACTGGCTGATATACATGGGCAACTTTGTGAGGTGCGGGTTTGCCTTTGCCAAAAACCATCATGCCGACCCCGGTCTCTCAAGACCTTTTGTATTTGAGGCTTTTACTTTTTCCAGTATAAAATAGTGTATTTTCAAGAAATTTTGAGGAATTCTGAGTTTTTGGTCTTAACTGAGACTGGCTTTATCCAAACTGCCTCCCTATTCTGCTGTCACTTAAAGAAGTTTTAGTGGTTTACATTTATTTCTAGTTTTCCACCCAATAGCTATATGGGTTTATAAAAATATTTTAAGGTTAGATAGACCCATTTTGTCTGTTCTGCTGTGTAACACACAGAATCTTCTACAGTAACTATTGCATGAGGTTTAATGTGGTTCCTGGTTGATTTAGAGCTTATATTTTTAGGAGAAATTGAATGCTGATTTGGAGACTTTAAGTGATGGAGAATTCAGCACACCTGTAGGCAAATTGTTCTAAGATTTGATTATTCACATGATAAAAATGTGTGGTTTATATGTATTCTAAATCAGTTCATCTTCAGCTTTAAGCTACTGGGTATCAGATATTGGAAATTCAGATGTGATTTAATAAAGCTATTCAGGAAAAAAATCCTAAATGTATATGGAGAGGGGAGAAAGATTTCTGTGAGAAAAAGATGTACCTTTTGGGGGGAGTAATTTAATAAAATTGAAAAGAACCTGTGGAGAGCAATTATAAATGTGAGAAAGTAGGAGAATGTAGGGAGGTATAATTACCTTTCTCATTCTCTGCTGCTCTAGGCCTGTGATGAAAGGCCAAAATATAATCTGTTAGTGGTACTGGATAATGGGAGGATAGCATTTTTCCGAGGATGAAATGCACGACTTCTCAGTCCCACCACTGAAAGGGGCAGGCTCAGCATGCAGCAAGAAGCCACATTTCCTGGGCAGAGAGGGAATGCAGATACCATGGCATCCAAGTTTTATGTGCCCAATAGATTTGCTAGGCTGCACAGCTGAACTAAATCTAACCCTTGCTGAATTGCTCTCTGCTGTGCAGCCTACATTCAAAAATGTATTTCACATGTCCCCAAGACTTCACTGTAGGAAAAAAACCCACTCTTATTGTGTACAAAAAGGTTTGAACAACTCTCATTTTAAAGATTAATACAAGCCGTTTTGATTTATCAGCAAAATGTGCCTCACATCAGGTATTGAACCAATGGACAATCCATTGGGCAAGGGAGAAGAAAATGAATACCATTAAATCATTTTTTGTCCTTTTTAACTGTCATTGTATCCATTTCCTACCATGTGCGTGTTGTTGTGACAATATTTGGTGCACTCAGTCATTCACTGGCTGTTGTGTATTTCATTTTTTCTGAAAACTGCTGCCGCTGGGGAAGAAAGCAAAGCAAAACAATTGCCACAGGTCAAACTTTGAGGAATCCAATTTTATCAAGAGAAGTCTGGAATTCACAAGCTCTAATCTGATGTTTTAAAGTCCCTAAGGTCAACAGTGAAACAATCTAATAAAAGAGGCTTAAAAATGTAGATCTTTGTAGAATTTGTCTCCCTGGCCTAATCTATTAAAAATTGAATGTGTTAATTGGTTTGGTGAGCGGAGTTTTGTACAGTTTTAAGATATTAGAATTTAGAATAATTCAAATCTTTAAAAATATTTTAATTTATCTGGACTAATAAATAGCAATAGCAAAAGCTAATAGCAACTGACAGCAAGTTGCATGGGAGCACTGATCTGCTGCAGGGCAGGAGGGCTCTGCATAGGGGCCTGGACAGGCTGGATCGATGGCCTGAGGCCAGCTGGATGAGGCTCTACAAGGGCAAGTGCCAGGTGCTGTCCTTGGGTCACAACAACCCCACACTGTGCTCCAGGCTGGGGCAGAGGGGCTGGAAAGTGCCCAGTGGGAAAGGACCTGGGGGTGCTGGGTGGCAGGGGCTGAACAGGAGCCAGCTGTGCCCAGGAGGCCAAGAGGCCACTGGCACCTGGCCTGTCCCAGCCATGGTGTGGCAGCAGGACCAGGACAGTGACCGTCCCCCTGTGCTGGGCACTGGTCAGGCCACGCCTCAAATCCTGTGTCCAGCTCCGGGCCCCTGATGGCAAGAAGGACATTGAGGGGCTGGAGAGTGCCCAGAGAGGGGAACGGAGCTGGGGAAGGGCCTGGAGCACCAGGCTGAAGAGGAGCAGCTGAAGGAGCTGAGGGTGTTTAGTCTGGAGAAAAGGAGGCTTGGGGGGACCTCATCGCTCTCTACAACTGCCTGACAGGAGGGTGTAGCCAGGTGGGGATCGGTCTCTTCTCCCAAACCACAAGCAACAAGACAAGGGGAAATAACCTCAAGTTGTGCCAGAGGTGGTTTAGATTGGATGTTGGGAAAAATGTCCACATCCAAAGCTTTGTTGTGCTCTGTCACAGGCTGCCCAGGGCAGTGGTAGAATCACCGTCCCTGGAGGATTTCAAAGATGTATAGATGTGGCATTTGGGAACATAATTTAAGGATGGACTTGGCAGTGTTAATTCAGTGGTGGGACTCGATCTTTAATGTCTTTTCCAACCTCAATGATTTTTGACTCTAAATCTGAAAGAAAATAATGAAAATTTAGTACTTCACTGAGGGGAGAAAGGAAGAAATGTGAGCATAATAATAAGCAATAACTTAAGAATATCAATTTAACTGTCATAAGGTTGACTTAGGGTTAGCCATGATTAATATATAGTATTTCTTAGTTTATCTTTTGTGTTATAATAAATTAAAAATATTCCTCCCACTGAGACATGGAAGGTTGTAGATAATGAAACAGCACAGTAACCACTCACAAAAAAGCTTTGGTGTTAGATGCTTAAGATAGTTTTAATATAATGTCAAACATTTGTGGAAATAGCAAAGTTCTGACATACGTAGAAAACCTTTCAAAGTAAATACTTGTTTATACCATCTTCACGTTGATAGTGTATGATTCATTCAGCTTATGTCTATGTATTACTAACCTGAGGTGCTACACTACATCAAAAATAACTTCAAGACAGACTATTTTAAAATACTTCAAAATACTCCAACCATACTACCAAGGAGGATGCTGCTTGACATTTGTTCATATGCTAGATCATTTATTAGTCTTTAATTAAAGGATAATAAAAAGCTTGGGGTTTAAAATAGTAATTTTAATATGTAGTGGAATGCAATTAATACTAAAAATAATTTTTTTTCTTCCATTTCAGTATCTCTCAAAAACCTGTTTGTTTAAGAAACACTAATAATCATAATACAGAATCCCTGCAGAATTCTGAGAATAGATAAAAATAGTACTTGGGTCTTAAGTGAGCCAGCAGTTGGAAACTGGTGCAGTGTCAATCGATGAGCATGACTGTGCAGAGGCATTGCTTAAGATTAAACATAGGCTTAAAAAAACTTGTCAAAAAGTGCTGGTGCTTCTAGGGCTAAGTCTTAGCAGGGAGGCAGAGCTGCACCGAACTAACATGGATTACTCTTCTCTATAATTATGGTTGTCATTAATATCTCTCCTGACTTTATTGAGATTGATCTTGGATGGGACATATGCACCAGCTTATGGGTAGGAATCAGTTCCTGGACTGGTGGTTGCTGTTGAACCAGAGTAATACTGAAATGTATCTCGAGTAGAGATGAAGTGGAAGGTAAATCTGGTGTTTGAATCTAATCACTTAACATTAAAAAAACAGAAAACAAACCCTTATTTTTCTCCAAAACCAGGGCTTGTGAATCTGAAGGTGATAAAGTAATTTCCTTCATGTCACATTCACAGATGTTGTTTTCTTCACTCCTTGCAAAATTTTAACAGGGGTCTAATACTTCTGTAAGGAATATGGTTAGTCTCCTTTTGTTTTGAGCTATTAAATATAGGTTGAAAGTATTGAATGCCTTTGTACTAAAAGTACAACAGAGACAGTATTCAAAAATTACATGTAACAAAATCATATAGAGCAAGAAAATCTTGGTTTGTCTCTGACATAAAGCATACTCTTCTCTCTGAAATATCAGCTGTACTGTTGTAAATATGGATGTAAGAAACAGTGCTGGGACGGTGGCCAGTCTGGAACATTAATCATTGTACTCTGCATATATCAGATTTAGAAAAAGTGGATAATGTACACTGAAAATTAGTGAATGAATGCAGACAATTGTCAGTCTCTCTTTAAAAACTCTGTATGTTATCTTCTTCCCTAAATAGCTGGGCACAGAATTACCTTTTCATGTTTATGTAGAGTATTGAAATGAGATGGAAATTTATATGCTCACTCCCTAAGAATTATTTCCTAAGCATTAACCTGGCCAGAAATGACTAAAACCAGCCAACAAAAACTTTTCTAACAGTATTATTTGATACAAGTGTTGCATAAAAGGCTATGCTCCATTAAAATAAATGTCTTTCTCAGTCATTGTAACTGCAGTATGGTTCCCAAACTAATGAGGAATAAAGCAATTCTCACCCTACCTACAGCCCTGGAAACACCATATGCACAAACAGGGCACTGGCTTTTTGTTATTGCAACTTCCCAATTTCAAAGGGTAGAAGCTGCAAGTAGAGGAAAAGAAACAAAATAAATACATTTTCTTCACAGAATGTAGGAATGCCTGACTACAAGTCAAGGGCTCACCAATAAAATATTTCAGTCTGATGTTTTGAACTATTTCTGATATTTTAAACTGATTTAGGGTGTTCTAGGGTTTTTTGGTCCTTTTATTTAATTTGGTTTGTTTGGTTTGGTTTGGTTGTTTAGTTTTGGTTTTCTGTTTGTTTCTTTCTTACTTGGTTTGTTAATTTTGTTTCCCTATATCCCACAATTAGGTTTTGCCAGCACATATGAATGCTGTACTCCTCCCAAACAGGGACTCAAGGGGACATGTGTGGCTCCTTATCCTAGTAGTAGTCTGCATAATTTCCTGCTTGAAAAGATAAAAATAGCTCAAGAGTTTCTCTGCTGCCAACTTCCATTTTATCTTCCTGTTATGTAGTCTGATTCACAGGTAAAGCAGGAGGAGATGCTGTCTCTGCCATAGTAATTTTAAGCTCTGAGAAGTAATGCTTATTCATGATTCCAGCTTCTAGTATTTTATCACAAAATGCTTTAAACAATGATGTGGTTCATGACGTGGAGAGCTATGCCCTTTGCATTCTCACATTTTAAGCTGTTCCTTCTGGCTTTGGCTGTCCAGACTTTATTTCAATGAAATGTAAAAGATGACGTCCCAGCATCAATACTGAAACTCTCTTCCTGGATGCTGGTGTAATTGACTTAATGTTGTTAAAATTCACAGGATCATCAACATGTACCTCCATTAATCAATTTTTTAGAAACACAGAATTGACAGTTTAATGAGAAAAGCTTTCCCAGGATCATAGTCCCCTCCTCCTCATTACGAGAGTCAGTCTTACATTAAAGAAATGGTAAATCCTATTTGATTTCCCTTTCATGAAAGACTGAGCTGTCCCAGGTGTAACCTTTCTTTTTGCTGGATGAGGAGGACAAGTGCTAAAGTAATGAGATAATCAATAAGAATCGTTTTTGTATTGTCCATCTCACATACATCTGGGGGCGTTATGTGTTTCCCTTAGTTTTTGCTCCTTTGCTAGTCCAGCCCATCACTGACAGAGCCAAGCAGTTATTCAAGGTCAGGCCGTTCCTTGGTTTCAAACTTTTCTTTGGCTCTTCTCCCATTGTCATTTGAATTAGCCTGAGCTCATCAACACAGCTTTTAAAAAATGCTACTGAGATTGTGGTTTAACGAGCTGAGAAATGAATGTGTTGACCTTACCTTTTTAAAGGGGATCACAGGATGGTTTTGCTCATGGCTTCATTGGCCTCGTTGTGGAATAACCCCTTCAAGTAAATGCATTTTTTCACAAGTCCCCTAAAAATTTACAGGATACCTCTCAATTAGCTGCAGTACTCTCCTTTCAGAGCTCAAGCATCCTCTGGAGTGAGGCACCTGACTGGTGTAATTTAATAGAGACTGTACCATGTCATTGAAGGTTTAAGCTGTGCACAAGTCAGTGTGTTAGAATCCCACAGATTTAAATTATTTAAATATTACCTAAATCTGAGATTTTCACAACCCATCTCTCGTTTCCTGAGAAGAACACTATTATACAGGGAGCTTTTGGTGTGTGGTGGGAGGGATCATAAGATAGGAACAAACAAAAAAAAAACCAAACCTGAACATTCTTCACCTTACTGAAAGAGAAACAGCAAAGTAACTGCAACAAAACCTGGCATTCTTCTGCCTCAGCCCTGGGCTCAGCTGTGGGCATCCATCTTCTCTCTCAGTGGGGTTAACAACTGCCCCCATCACAGGATCGTTGGAACACACCTGCCCTCACTATTGGCTCTGCCCTTTTATTATTGGGATGTTGTTACTCGTGTTCATTACCTGGGAGCCTTTTTACCTTATTCTGATCTGCAGAATTAGGTGGGAGGGCATATTGTGGTACCAGAAGGGAGTTTCTGGTGAGGTATCAACACTGTATAAGCTTTAACTGAAGAAAATGCAGGGTCTGGGTAGATTTTACATAAAGCAGTATAGCGTAGCCACTCCATTCTTTTCTCTTTTTCAAACTTGAAATAAATTTCTGGGTGGCCTACGCGGGCTCTGTGCATGCAGGCTTACACGGCGACTTACCCAGGCTGGGAGGAATCGAGCGTGCTGTATTTCGTGTTTAGAAAAGTATGAAAATACATTATTTAATTCCATTCATTCCAATTAAAGTTCAGTAGGGTGTGTGAATTCTGGGATAATTGTTTGACTGTGGTATGAAAACTTTTCTTTTACTTCCTTTCCCTATTCATGATGTGATTTGCATAATAATTCTTTAAATTCTGGGCTCTGAATATTATCTCATTAACATAATTACCTAATTTCTTGTTTTGTGAATTACAATAGATAAGTAATAATAGTCTTAGCTTATTATCACACTTTCTGCTGTGCTTTGTGATCACAGTAAACAGATGAGAAATGAGATTTTTTTTTTTAAAGGAGGGACTATTCAAACATCAAGATAATTATGTGACCCATTTATGCACATGCAAAGCCCCCAGGAGATTTCAGCTACTGGCTGCAGCATCCTTTCAGGCACCTACCTGAAGTCTCACTCTTCATTAAGGCTTCCTCTTCATCAGGAACTAGTTTTACTGTATTTGAACACCACAAGGAGCATTAAATACCATTTTTCCTTTTAATTTCAGGAAATTATAACCAAATTATTAAAGGGTTTTAGTCCCTGCAGAGATAAGTCTCAGGCACCTATGCTGATTTGTGGAGAAAGTGTGGTTATAGAAAAAATAAAATGCATTTAATTGCAGTTAAAAGCTCATTTTCTGTAAATATTTAATGTCTAAATTATTTGTACTGGCGTCAATAATCTCCCAGAATCCACTAAAACTGCTTTTAGCATGTAACACATTTTGTGTATTTGAAGGACTTTCCTGCAAAGGGAACTCGTTTTCAGACAGATCCTTAGACCAAATTTGCTGGTTTTTAACATAATATTTGCCATATAAACACCAATGCTGGAATATACAACAATATTTAACTGGGGAACCAAGTAAGACAACTACAGTTTTCAATTATATCTGAATATATTTGGTCTTAATACAACTTTATTTCAAAATGCTTTAGAGGTTTTTCTGCTTGAGCTACTGTTCTGCAGGTCTCTGCAAGCAGGTCCTGAGGTGGTTTTGAGAGATCTAAAACCTTGTTTTTTCCCAGAAAGTATTAGCTCTAATTAGGCACATGCCCTGAAACCTAAGTATGGCATAAAAAGGATATTTTTAAGAGTAAAAAGCCATATAATATACATGCTATACTGTTCTTTTCCAGTCTAACCCAAGAAGAAAGTATGATAATGCTCAAAATCCATTTAACATAACTCTAAAAACAGAAATCCTCAGATCCTTACTCATCAAGTCTGTTTACAGGAATATGATCATTGGGCTTCCATCTGGTGAGTGGGTCCTGGATGTGGGTTTGATTTGCTGCATAAAGAAATGCTGGTGGGTGAGGACAGCAAGTGCTGGGTTCCTGCCCCATGAGTTTGTCCATTTATGTGGCCACAGCATTTTTTATCTGGATCAGGTATGTCTTATTTTTAATTAATTTATGAGTCTCATGCATGATTCTTTACTAGTAAAAGAAATTCCTTTGAGGAAGGAAAGATTTTCCGCAATTTTGTGTAACTGTTTTAAAAGAAATCATATGTAGGAAAGCTCTAGAAAGACCTTGTGAAATTTCCAGTGTCAGTTAAAAGTAAATATGGAAGAAAACTCTTCAAGAAGCAAAGGGGCCTGTGAGGCTTTTGCATGACCAAATTGTTTGCTCTGGAGCTATTTGATATGTACATAGAATGAGAGAGAAAAATTCATGAATATTTTGCTTTTTCTGTTTGTACCAAATCAGAAGCTTATCTGAGTTGGTGAAAGGCCTCTCAGCCTTCTTCAGGGGTGGTGAACAAGGGAAAGCTATAGAAGGAAAAAATGTGTAATTAATAAAAGCTGCTGGGGGTTGTTTTCTTTTGAGGGGGGTGGATCTGTATATAATAATAATAGAAGATGTAATATAATTACAGAAGCTGGGACCTGAACACCCATGTTTTGAGATTGTTGCAAAACCTGAGGTAGATACCTAATTTAGTTGTAGGATCTGTTTGCTTTAATCTTAGTGTTTTCAGCAAGAGTGGTAGAACTTCATCATGGAAACATGAGTTCTTTCCACTGAATTTCTTAAGAGACAAATATTGGGATCAAGACTTTTTGACCTAAATAATAAATTTGTTATGTACTTGGGGGCTTACATTGTTATTGTGCCAATTTTCGTAAGACCAATGAGATATGTTTCAAGACCAATAAAGCACTTTCCTCACAGAGGAGTGGAAAGAGAGATTATTACTTAATCATTGTGTGCTGATGTGGAAGCTGTCCAAAGTTATACTGGAAATTCTGGTTCGTTCCTCAGACTGCAAACTCCTGTGACATTGTTGCAGCCCAAAGGATATCCATCCATCACGTCTCTTTGAATTTTTAAAACAAAAACACAGTTAATATTTTATTGCATTAAACATAAAATGATCCTCTTCCTTGTTGTTTTGTTTGCACTGCATGTTTTTAGAGTGGGCATCAGTAAAGGCACAGAAATAGGGCCTTTTTTTTTCTAACTTCTGTAGAAAGCTTTCAATGCAATGCTATCCTTAAACACATTTTTTTATTGTCTGCATCTTTTTGATATGGATTTTTTTATTGAGGGGAAATACCCTAATGAAAGAAGCAAAACTTTTGAGACAAGCTGTTCGTTTTAAATGTGTCTGACAGGAGTAAACATGACACCTCTAGAGTGTTATCTCATTGAAATAAATATGAAAGACACTGGCAGTAGTTTAATGAGTGGATTGCCTCCGTTTGTTAGGTCATTGTAGTCAAATAGCACCTACTGTGCATGCTTAGAAATGCTGTGTTCCTAATTTCCAGTTACACTGGAACTTCTCTCATTCACAGTGATGAACAAAAGGAGTTGCAGAGTGGTGTTGTTGGATGAAATCTTTATGGATGCTCGTGCTTGAAAACTGCATTGCTGTTGATAGTGTAGGACGGATTTGTTGCAACAGCCTGGCTTGGGGTGGTGTTTTCTTGAGGGATATTTGAAAGAGATTAAATACAATGGAATACTGCCTTAGTGTGAATAAAAACGTCACATGATGAAATTCCAGTGCATTCTCTCCCTGTGTTTGGCTTTTAATCCTTGGAATTGAGCCCCTTTTAACAGGAAGAATCAAAGTTAGTGCAGAAATCTGGCTTAAAAGGAGTAATACATTCAAGTGTCTCAAATTGTATTTTCAGATTGTGACCAGATTCTTCATCTCTCCTGGACGTACAGTACATGGGAAATTGATTTTGGATTACAGTGGTTATGGGTAGAGGATACTGCCTAAATTGTATCATTTGCAAAAAAAGGATGTGAAAGTTTCTTGGATCCTGGGCTGATCCTCTGAACTGATTTTTTTTTTTGACTATTTAATTGAAAATTGATTTAACTTCCACAAAGCTATGCAAAATCAAAGCTTTGACTAGAGAACCAGAGGGACAAAAATCTGAGGCAGAGCTAACTAACCCACATACCTTCTCTACAAAGCACATAATCAAGCAAATCTTATTTACTTCAGCAATCTGCTACATGATTCTTTCCCTCTGAAAAAAAACTCAAAGGATTGTATGGTAGTGTGGATGGTCTCCTGATGAAGTTGTATTGAAGTCTTTATCCTCTTTTTTGCAGGAATAATCTAACGATCTAGGATCTTTAATTAGGTATTTATCTATTGGCTATAATTTCACAACCCCCCATTTGTTTGTGGAATTAATTAATATGAATTTAAAAGTTTGAGATCAACGGTATAAAATTCATCCAGTCCTTTGAGCTCCAATTAAATGCTTGTTAATGTTCAGTATCTACCTAGAATTTAAGTGAATTCCTCAAAGTTTGTTTCCACTAGTCATTGCTATAAATAGACATTATCTACTGTGTCATTTCAGAGGCCATTATTTCATAAATTAAATAGATATAGAGAATAAAAAAAAATCCTTCATGACTTTTTTTATAAGCAGGGGCTGCATTAAGGTAAGATGGATGTTATATTGATTTGTCTTGCAAACAAAAGCTAATCAATTTAAAGGGGGAAAGGACAGTCTTCTAAAATCCTGTTTAAGGTCAATAGAAGCTGTTTGTGAAAACAGCAACTTCCTTTCACTGTTGCTACAGCTCTGAGTTAGAGCTGATTCCAGCTACCTTTCTGAGAGATGTTAACTTGTTTTGACTAATGGAAATAAATACTCATAAAAGCACATTGTCTCTCAGAGCAAATATATTTACTAAGACCTTAACAGATTTTATGGTTATGGGGATTTTTTTTCAAAAAAATTCATGATGAAAGTAGAGGAGCCTTTAGTGGCGAGTGGAATCGTCTTAAACCAGTTCTAACTGATAACAAAGCAGCATGTATAACCTTCAGTTATTCTTTGGAAATACTGTTATAGAATTGTAAAAATTGGAAAACAATAATAAAATGTACCAATATTTTGTATGAAATTAAACAGGCGTGAAATGGAGCTCCATACTTCTTCATTTGGTATCTCTTCATAAACTAATAACATTTTATTTTAGTTGTCCAGGTAAATTCAACAAATTCTAAAAACTTATTTGCATTTCTTAGCATTTATAAGCATGTTTTATAAATTTACTTTTCAGTCCTCCTGTTTTGTAAGGACATATGGAGCTAAAGATGTGTCAGCTCAGTTATGTTGGTAGATGGGTGGATTTTGATGATTTCCGCTTTGAGATATCTTTTTGTTCTGATTTTCTCAAACTCAGCTGTAAACATTTCTGTTTCAAACAGTGCTGAACAAATACGTCTTTTCTTATATTAAATACTTTAAACTAGGGGCTGACCTGAATTCAAGTCATAGATTTTTCAACACTCTTTGAAGGAGAGTGTTGATACTCTTAAAACATCTCTGGAACACCTTTTCAGTATGTTCAATTATTGTTTGTTTGTTTTGGAAGCAGCATGAAACTAGTCTTGTTGTTTATGTTGAAATAATGAATCTCTCTTGGTGTTTTGATTCTGCACTTGCAAGGAGCATAGAATAGGTGGTAACAAGTAAATAAATACTCAATGTGTGGCACTGTCAGGAGGGGTTCACAGGAGTTCGAATACATAAACTCAACCAAAGTGACTACAGTAACATTAAATATTGTTAAATATTTATTTAAATTTCCCTCTTGCAAAATTGTAGCACACGTTCTCACTTTGTTCAGTAATATTAAATAAAGCCGAGTTTCCAATTACTGTCAAGTCTAGAGAAGGTGGTGGAAAGGAGCAGTTGGGACTCATGGAAAAAGCTGTGCTAGGAAAGGCCAGTGTAAAAGTTGTAGTGAGGTATTTTTGTGATTGAGCAAGGTGAAATGGAACCTCTACATCTACTAGAGCTGGAGGGCAAAGAAAGACTGCCTTTTTTGTGTTTAAATGCTCTGGTTTATTAACAAGTGGGGATTTCTTTAGTTGTTTTTTGTGGCTGGAAGTAGAGGCAGACAGAGAGAAGGGTAATTATTTGTTTTGAACACCTATTTAACACAGGGCTTAGAGCAATGACAAAAATGCACAAAAGCGGACTTATAATTAATTTTTGAATTAAATGAACAAATAAATGTGTTTAGTGTTGACAAATAAGAATTAGGAAAGATGATGGAGAGGGCTTATTTTATAGATCAACAAAGCAGCATGATGTAAGCACTTTAGATAATAAAAATCATCTTAATTCAGTGACAAAGTGTGTCCTTGCTTGGATTAAAATTAGTATTTTGATAACAGAATGGCTTTTCAGCATAACAGGAAGGTAAGCTGGGCAAATCATGTCAGTTCAGGCATTGGCAACATCATCTCAATAAGAATTTTACTTCATGAGGTTGAAGTCTCTTTTGGCAAGTTACAGGAAAAAGAATTAAATTTCAGTCTCAGTGCTGCAGTTACAGGACTTGAGCTCATGTAATTTTTCTCCTTTAGTTTTGTTATGAAAGTGAATTCCAATTGATTTGTCTGTCTTATGAGAAATTGTGTATAACAATGAATCCATACTGTCAGATTTGGACTTACTTGAGGTGGACACCTCAAAACTCACATATCCAGCAGTGCCTGTGAACTAAACTGCTTTAAAGATGAAGATTTTATATATTAGAAGTCATTATAACCTATAAATAATCGGTGAAAATGTTTACAGACCATCTGTCATTCTCATACCAACAGAGGGCATTCTGACACTTGGAAGTCAAATAGGAATTAAATATTTTTGTGTTGATATCTCATAAACGAGCTTCACAAAAAATCTAAATGGAATGATAGTACCTGATTTTTTTGCAGCAAATAGAGTTCTCAAGAATTTGTGTCATGCCGATATCTACTTGAGTACAATTTTATCTTGCAGTCCTTTCAAGCCTTGCAGCATAGAGCTTGGATATATTGGCACTTTACCTTCCAAAGCCCCTGTACTCCAGGAGCATTCTCAAATTGGGAAATCATTGTCTTTATAGCTTGTTTTAAAGGGAACTTGGTGCAATGCAGAAACAGCCTCAGATAAAAATTATATCTTCCCTTGACCTATTACCATAGGAATGCTTGCAGTATTTCAGCTGTGTGCCAAAGTCAGTACCCCGTTACAAAAGGGAGGTCGTGTTGCCACTGGTGCCTTGCCACTGGGTCCTGAGGGACATGGTTAGAAGCCAAAACACGTTGACCTGTTTGGTCATGGCTTGCCAGTAAGAAGATGTGTGACTATGGAACTGATTTTTGGTGCATAAACTTTTCTGGTTTTGCTGAGAGTGCAAGTCTTTGTTTCTTCCTAGTTATTATCTCACCCCTGGGAACAGCTGTACCACTACCAACTACAAGTGTGAGGTTTTCCCTCTGTATTTATTTATGAAGTGGATAGTTGTTTTAATATCTTTGGCTTGTAATTATAACAGTGGGTTTTCTTCCTGCCATTTAAGCTTGGAGGGATTTATAGACTATGTTTACATAGCAGCAGACACCAGGAAAATGTTCTTTGAAGATTTACCCTTTTATGGGGCTTAGTACTTACTAGCAAATAAATCTACCCATTCTGTGTCACAGAAAGAAGCCTCGTGTTCGAACAGTCTCTTTCAGTTGCAAACGGCAATGGAGAGGTTGCATTTTTTTTTCTACTGCCCGTCTACTAACCATTTCTTGATTTTTATTTGGCAAGTTTGTTGTATCTATTGTCCTCACAGGGCATTTTTTGGTAACTGGAGCAAAGTGAACATTTTTTGAAGAGCCTGCATTCGCATAATCATAAAGTAGAAATAACTGCAGTAAAGAAAATCTTTATTTATTATGGTGATAGTGTAAGCAGAATTATGAAATGTTTTTGCACACTTTGCATCCCTGTGTAGAAAAAAACCAGTTATGTTGCCTGCTCATGTCAAAGAAAGTCACGATTGCAGGAATTCTTGGCATTTGGCAGTACTGGGCTACTTGTTTGGAGTCGTTTTAGAGGTCTTTTTCAACTTAAAATGTTCTGTGCTTACGTGATTCTGTGATTTGGTTTAGCTGGAATATATAACTCCAAAATTTTAGCTTGTGTAGAAAAAGGTTGTTAATTTTTAAAAGACATTTTATCAAAGCAGAAAGTCAAATTGGTTGTGGTTTTGTTTGTTCTGTTTCTTTCCCCATTCCTAGGTTAGTTTCTGTCTTAGTACAGAGATAATAGAAGTGTTTTATCTCAAAAAGTGTACGTACTTTCAGGAATTTCCTAAATATCTCCTGAAGGAACTACTTTTCTAAAACCTTTTGAATGTTCAGGTATCTGGCTTACTTCCAAGACTGCAACAAAGCAGTTGCTTTTGTTTAGACTCATTTCAATTTAAGTATAAAAATGGGTAAGGGTAAAATAAATGGTGGTACTGGGGATTGTGTAAGAAACTGAAATATAGACTGTGATGTAGTTAACTGGTCATCTTTGTCCTGTGTGAGTGTGAATAATACAGATTTATGGCGGTGCTTTTAATAAGCAAAAGTCATTTTGTCTAACTGGTACCTCCTCTCACTGCATTTAATGATGCAGCTAGGACTGAGAGCTAATATCCAAGGAGAACAATTTTTCCTCCGAAGCAGTAAGGCAGGGATTGGTTTTTCCCTTTGCCAGAGAGGTGTGTGCCTACCAGGTCAAGGATGAAATGTACGCTCTGGAGAACCTCTGTTTTACGAAAACAAATTTCTGATAGATCTGTGAGAAGCATAAAAGAAACAAAGCAACCTCGGGTCCTTCAGCCTGCTGCAGATGCAGCCTAGGAAAAGGTGTCACACCTCTAAGGCACCTACAAAATGTACAGGACCAAGAAAGGCAGGTCTGGGAAAGAGGGAAGAGGAGCACCCAGAATGGAGTACCCAGAGGTGCTTTAGGAGGGGGACACCTGCCCCACACAGGAGGAATCCCTCACTTCCCACCAGTAATTTAAAACATAAATTCACTGAACCACAGCAATCTAAACAAATCAACTTATCAAAACTCTAGTGAGAGGAGAGGCCTTTGACATGAAGGTTTGGGGCTATCCTTGTCTTTCGAGGCCGAAAACTTGTCGCCCCGTGCTTGCTGTGCTTCGGAGCTGTTGATCACAATGACATTGGTGTAAGCCAGGGCATGTGGTGTTAGACTCAAAACATGCAGAATCTCAAAGAAGTCTGTTTGCTGTGGGCATGTACATACTTGCCTTCCTCAGACTGAAGCTTGGTGATCTCATAAAACAATCGCCAAACAAATTGAATTTAATCTAAAAAATGCTTAATGGAAATTAAACTGTTTTAGTTATATCTGCTGTGAGATCACAGCAGTTTTCTCATAGTCATTAGAATTTTTTCCTACATTATTAAATTAAACTTTTTTCACTATTGTTTATTTCCCACTTTTTACCCTTTGATGTTCTAATGTTAAATTGATAGCTATTATCTTTCTGAGATTTAATTTACACTAATTTAATTAACTTTGGTGCATCTTGGTAGATATTAATTGCAACACCAATTCTAGCAATCAATAGTTCCTGGAAAATAGACCAACAATTATTGCCTTAATTTGTAACAACATATGAAACGCTTTTGTAATTTTTATATTGCTCTATTTGATGGCAGAATTCTACCTAGCGTGTTCAGGACTTCAAATAGTGGTCATTATTCAAATGTGATTCTTCTTTCCATACTATTGTTAACTATTAAGCATGGATGAATCATGTTTTCAGTTAATACAATACAGTTGTAACTCAGTGCACTCTGTTTAAATTGAATTTATGCTACAATTAAATTTGGAGTTCAGCGATAAAGATTTACACACTCAGCAGGTATTTGTGGGAGAATTAACTAAATTTACTTATTTTTGTGTCAAAGAATCTCATTAAACTAAGCTGGGAATTTTGTTTATTTTACCCTTTATGTCCATTTTATTCAATGGATTCGGCAATCATGCTTGTAACTGAATTATGAACTTCATTCCATCTCCAAATGAAGTCTGTGTTGCTGATAGCCATAGCAACCTAGGGGCCACTAAATATAATGACTCATTTGAAATGGTTTGGATGTGGATTCCAGTTCAGATAAGCAGCCAGTATTTCATATTTGGAGCTTATATTGAATGCTCTGGGTCTGGAAAACTAAGCTGTTGTCAGAATTCTTAAAGGATTTCCATGCCTCTTAAAACTCATCTTCAGATTAAAAAAAACATAAATAAAGAGAAAAATTAATAGAGTAAACTATTAAAAATTTTTAAAATATCTTAGTGAGGTTTGATGACACTAAACAGCATAAATTAATTCCAAGTCACTCATTCATAAATGTTAAACTTTAGGTTGAGATAGTGTATCCTCGAAATTTTAGATCATTTTCTTTGTGCAAAATGGAACTATTTTTCCTTACTCCTTAAACGTTCTACTACACTGTAGAGAAAGACTTTTTTTTTCCTAATGATTGAGAGTTTATATTTCAGAAACATGTAGATAAAAGTGTAGCCTGGAGTAAAATATAATAAGCAGGTATATATTTTATGAACATAGGTAGATATGCAAATTAGGATCACAGTTAACTCTAGTTGTGTAAGGTATAATTACAGTGTGTCAAAACATAATCATTTTTAACCAGGTTGTAGAGACCTTGGAATGATTATTTGAGATGCATTTATACTGTTTTCTAGATTTGTGTTATATGGCCCATACCTTTCAGCTAATACCCGAGTAGCTGGCCATCTGATTCTCTTAAATTTATATATATATGTGGGGAGTTGGGAAAATTGAAATATACCTCTGTTATTTATTAAGTAGGTGTGGTTAACAGTGTTATGCATACAGATAATTTATTAGGGAGTGCTAATCTTATGCAGCTGATGAATCTACTTGTTCCATGAAAGCTGAGATGGGATTACATACATTAGTTCACCTAAATGTTCTAACAGGCAATGAATAAGTTTTTCTAAGGCTTTTTCCATTATAGAATGTTGGGTTAGTCTGTAAAGTGATTTATTTAGTATCCTAAAAATGTGTTGGTCAAATTTCTGAGAGATATTGTAAGCCATGTATATTTCCCCTGGAGCCATTACAAACAGTTAAATCACCCTGAAAAGGCGCTGGCAAAGATAGGCACAGTGCCCATCATTGTAGAGATTGCAGCAGCAAAAGCTATATTTTCACTTAAGAATTATTATTTTTGTAACTCAAAGATTCTATATATCTATGTATTGTTGATTGTTTCAGAATTATTTTTCCTTGTCGTCAATATCCGTGGGTTCTGGAAGGGCTGAACTTCTCCCTAGCTTTTTGCTCCGCAATATTAAACCACGGATTTCTGCTGTGATAACCTAAAGGTGTGTAACTTGCTACATAATGATAGCAACTAATTGTTCAGGTTGACAAACCAATGCATTGACAGTATAGAGCAACATAGAGAGCTTTTACTGCTAGAGAAAAAAAGTTATAATTCCACTCTGCGAATCTCGTTGGGAGGAATTTTGTGCTCTGATATTCTGCCCCCAGAAAAGGGAGCAGAGGTCTTCAGCTCTGTACTCACAAGGCAAGTTGACCCTAAACAGCCTTTTTTTTAAATTCCAAGTGGCATAGTGTCACAAATTAATATAACTGGATCTCTAGCAGGATGAGTAGTAGTAATCTTACTCATTTTAAAGTATCTGCTACCTCATAATAGTGTAAGAATAAAAACAGGATAAAGCCCATAGCAAAACAAATTTTTTGCTATCTCTTTGATTTATGTCTACTTGAAAATATGTGTATTTTCAAAAGAAACCCATTTTCTATCCTGAAAAAGATGAGATTCAACATCCCTCAGCAGCTAATTTTTACCACTTAGAGGTTCCCTTGGGCTGCTGTCAGCTACAACTTGTTGCATAGGTACTTCTCACTAAACTCATTATAAAATGATTAGCCCCAAGCAAGACAGTGTGATGTTACAGCCTGCACTTGTTATAGGCATTTTTGCAGCTGAATTGTACATTGTCAAATTTTATCAAATAGTGAGCATAGAAAAAGTCACGGGATTAAACAGACAAGTTGTTAATACGTATGCTGTCATTTCTAAGCTATATTTGTAAGAATGAGTATTTCTAAGGAATGGGGTTTTTTCATCAGATTTTCATTTGCTGGATTGTATTGTGGTAAGAAAAGAACTGTGGCAAAACATGGACCAAGTTATTAAAGCTATTTGTCTTTCATTACTTTTTTTTTTTTGTCTTCCATTACATTTAATTTCAAAAAAGACAGCGGCCTTTTTAATAAAATAGTGAGCTTGTTTTGTAAGTAGAATTTCCACATCAGAAATTTGCAGCAGGAGGGTGGGTTGTGGAAGATACCATTGGACCAAGAGTGTTTGTTGCATGAGAGTGGGTCTAGTTCAAGTTAGCAATTACTTCCAAAGACACAGAAGTATAGTGACAGCCTCAGTACGGCCCAAACTCTTTTAATGTTATCACTTAAAGACAAATGCCATGGATGTTTCTTGGTTAAGAAGAAACAATACTTCTGAAAACATAATCTTTAGAGAGTGAGTGTTTCCTTCTAGACAGGCAGTGTTTTGTAATCCAGAGACATTGTGACATGGATTTTGCGAAGTTATCTGTACCCAAGAATTGTCCTTATATTATAAACATTGAGAAGAGAGCAAAATCGTCGGTGCCCTGTCACTTCTGTTTGGGAAAGCTTTGTGGAAGAGGTGAAAGCCAGGGAGTCACCAGGGTAAAACCTTCCAGGGTGCAGGAAAACCCTGCTGGCATTTAAGGTGTATCCTGCTAGAGACTGGAAGAGACCTTTGTCCAGACCACAAGAGGAGTTCTTTATTTAAAAGGAGTCTGAGTTAAAGGCTTTTGACAAGGGGGCAAATCAAGTGGCTGAGGAGCAGGGCCATAGCAATGATGGCAAAGAAATTGTCCATCAGGATTTGGGGTACAACTGAGGGGCTGTAGAGAGAGTTTTGTGGTTGTATTTCCACTACCAAGGCAGCAGCAACTGTGCAGGTTTCACTTCTGTTTTTCATTTTAGTCTACACAGAGGATTTAAAACACACAACCTCTTAGCTCAAGTGCAATATACTTCACTTTCTTTACTGTGTGTGAGGCAGCTAAAGGGCATAAGAACAGCATTTAAGGGTTTCCAGAGCACTTTTAATCTTCTGGAATTTTGGTCTTCTGGAGTAGTCTTCTGCCTATTCTAGAAACTTTAGGATTAGCCTTTTTTTTTTTTTTCTAGAAAAAGTAGATTTTTCCCATCGCTATTTTCTCACATGGCCCAAGATAATGCCTTCATGACACTAAACCAATGAAGCCATTTATTTACCTGAAGAAAAGAGGTGTGTGGCATAGGCTCAACCTTGGGAGCTGATTTTTTTCATATATCTCATTTTTTCACCATATTCATAACCATTTCAAAAGCGGCTTTTTAAAGATTCTAGGAATTCCAGTGAACATCCTTATTTGAATTATAGCTTCAGCATGCCCTAGCACTGTCAAGTGTTTTATCACAGAAAGGGCAGTAAAAATTTCCTCAAAGCCCTGGCACATGAACAGACCCTTAACAGTCCCTAATGAGAAATCCACTTTGTGGACTAGAAGAGAAGCTGAAATGTCAGTTCTGGCAGCTGAAAGGGTACAGTTAGCTCAGGATTTCCTCTAAGACAACTGTCTGAGAGGGCAGATGTTTCAATAAAAATGTTAAAAGTGAAGCAACCCTTCTGCGCCCCAAAGTCCCTAATTAATTAGTGGAGTTATTGGAGCTTGGTGGTACTTCTTAGTCCTACCACCTAAGCACCTTGGGGCAGCTCAAAACCAGGCACTGAACAAATGGTAGGTGACTGTTCTGGAGTGATTCCAGGTAAAGAAAGCATTACCCCTAAGAGCTCTCTGAGGAGGAAGAAATGTACAAATCAGAGAGAGAGAAAGTAACTACAACTCTTGCCTTATTAAATAGAGCTGATATGGACCTGTCCTGATAACAAGGACTGCTATTTACAACTGCATCATTTGTCATCAGAAGCAGAGCCAACCTCGCAGAGCCAAGACTGAATCATGGGAGGAAGAGGGAAACAAAAGGATCCTTTTTTTAAAATTTCATATTTGTGGTTTCAGATAAATGGCCATTAACTGACTCACTGCTGTGTTTTATTTATTTATTTGTTTGTAAGTGGAGAAAGGGTGCAGTGAAGGAGTAAGAAGTTTGTTTGTGGGATTTTTCCCCCCCTCCACAGAATTGCCTGGGAATCTTTTTGATGTGAGATCCGCTTTCTTGTCTTGACAGCTAACAACATATAAATGCATGCACATGCATAGCAAAGGTCATTTGCTGCTGCTGCTCAGTACTTTACTTTTTCTCCAGGAAGCATCCTTAAAAATAGCTGAAATATTGATGTTATTAGTACAGGTTCCATCAAATGTGTAGTGAGTTATGTTCTGAATATAAGAAAATATGTATCTTAATATATATGTTCCTACTGTGTCAAAATGATGTGTCTGAAAACACAAGGCTTTTATTTTGCTGATTTGGTCCATGGTTATCTTGACAACAAAAGAAATGGTTCCTCAGCTTTATAATAAAGTCCTTTTAGAGCAAAGAAAGAAGATAGATACTAAAATATTAGAGAAGAAAAGAACCAGTTGTTTACTATATGTCACTAAAGCTTCTCCAGCCTGGGTGTCTGCAAGGCCTTTAGTCTACCCATGTGCCAAGAACCAGAGCTCGCAGCCCTGTGTGCTCCCAGAGTAATATTCCACTTAATGTAGCTCTTTGTCATGAGAATTTGTAGTGAGATATTGTTTAGTTTTATCTTTGAAATTATGACAACTGTTTGCAGAATTTTGTCTTGCAAGCCTTTTATCCTTTTCAAACAAGCCAGAGTCCAGGAACAAAAGATTTGAAATCAAGTGTTTCTTTCTTGGGCACTGCTCCAGTGGTTGCCATACAGTTCTATTTGCACACAAAAAGCTAAAACTGGAAAAAAATAAAGTGTTATCACAAATACAATTGTGGGTGAATTTTAGGGGTTTTTTTTGTGAAAATTGAACTTTAGTTCTGAGATGTTTGCAGGCAATGAGAAAATCATCTTTAGACAAGGTAATGCTGTCCTTCCCATTGTTTGCTTTAGCAAACCTTCCTGACTTTTTGCATTTCGGTTCAAGGTCTTGAAGACCACAAAGAATAAAGGTATTTGAACTAGGAAGTAGAAATGTCTTCCTTCTGTGTACAGATATCTTAATAATTCAATTTTTTTTAGCTATCTGAAAGGGGTTTTCCCTGATGAAGGTCAAATGATCTAATTTTAATAGGCAATGCTTGCAGTGTGATCATATCTAAAGATGTGACTGTCTTAATAAAATTTAACTGGGTTGGCAGTTTTCATCTCTGAAGCTATGTGTCACCTTGTGAGTAAGTCTCTAAAGTAGCTACAAGAGCTTGCTTATTCAAGTAAATTTTAATTTACTGGTCTTTAAGATTGGAACACTATCCTTGAACAGCAACTTAAGGAAGAAATATTAATATACTGCTTTTTAACTTCTCCCACTCTCTGTGTTTCAAAGTCCAAACTTTATTTTTCCCACCCCTTCAGGGCAATCATTCACCAAGGAAGGCTGCTCAGACCACACTTATTAGCCACATTTTGCTATTTTTCTACTGGTGAAATTAGAGCCCACTTATTTCAGTAAGTGTCTGTGATTTGTTCACCACTGGAATGTCAGGATCAACTGCTATTGTCATGATGGGGTAAATACTGGTAGCCTTTCAGACACTTCCACTTGGTTGTGATTCAAAGCTATAGGAAACTTCAAATTTTGCATGGTTTGTTGTGAAATCATAAATGTGCTGTGAAAGCATGAATATGTCTAATGCACATGAGGAAGCCTTCTGAGGAAACTAATTTACTATCAAATATAAGTCTCTAGTTTTCTTGTACTGGTTTGGTTGCGCTGGCTTTTTTTTTAAGGAATAATTCACCTCAGTCCTATGAAATAATGTTATCACATTCCCATACCACTAAAATGATTAGGTGATTTGTTTACTGTAAAGTTGCATTTCATTCATAAATATAATTTCTTCTATTAAAAAATGTCATTATATGTGTTTACTTTAAGAGAAGCATTTGACTTAGAGTGCGAATTGAAGGCTTTAAGTTGGAAGTTCCTTAATGTCCTGCTCTTCCACTGGGGTAAATAAATACGTTTGTCTCAATGTTAGGACATGAAAATAAGTGGTGAATGAAATCTGCAGGGCTCTTAAACCTGCTTTACATTTTCTAAAGGGTGAAGATTTGCTTAAGGGTGAAGAATTAAAGCAAAAATGCATGAAGGTGCTATGTGCTTTTGTATAGTTTCATTTGCTTTACATGTGTCGGAGGAAAAGTGTATGTCTGTATGGGAGGAAGACAGCAGGGAGAGAAAGAAGCTCCAGTGGCTGCACTTGCCCCATTGTGGGGGCCGGTAACACCCCATCTCCTGCTTTGTTGACCCCCCCAGGGCTGGGGCAGACAGGAG
>VZRR01007730.1:538844-651728 GCA_013398015.1 Oreocharis arfaki | reverse complement strand
TTGTTTGCTTTAGCAAACCTTCCTGACTTTTTGCATTTCGGTTCAAGGTCTTGAAGACCACAAAGAATAAAGGTATTTGAACTAGGAAGTAGAAATGTCTTCCTTCTGTGTACAGATATCTTAATAATTCAATTTTTTTTTAGCTATCTGAAAGGGGTTTTCCCTGATGAAGGTCAAATGATCTAATTTTAATAGGCAATGCTTGCAGTGTGATCATATCTAAAGATGTGACTGTCTTAATAAAATTTAACTGGGTTGGCAGTTTTCATCTCTGAAGCTATGTGTCACCTTGTGAGTAAGTCTCTAAAGTAGCTACAAGAGCTTGCTTATTCAAGTAAATTTTAATTTACTGGTCTTTAAGATTGGAACACTATCCTTGAACAGCAACTTAAGGAAGAAATATTAATATACTGCTTTTTAACTTCTCCCACTCTCTGTGTTTCAAAGTCCAAACTTTATTTTTCCCACCCCTTCAGGGCAATCATTCACCAAGGAAGGCTGCTCAGACCACACTTATTAGCCACATTTTGCTATTTTTCTACTGGTGAAATTAGAGCCCACTTATTTCAGTAAGTGTCTGTGATTTGTTCACCACTGGAATGTCAGGATCAACTGCTATTGTCATGATGGGGTAAATACTGGTAGCCTTTCAGACACTTCCACTTGGTTGAGATTCAAAGCCATAGGAAACTTCAAATTTTGCGTGGTTCGGTGTGAAATCATAAATATGCTGTGAAAGCATGAATATGCCTAATGCACATGAGGAAGCCTTCTGAGGAAACTAATTTACTATCAAATATAAGTCTCTAGTTTTCTTGTACTGGTTTGGTTGCGCTGGCTTTTTTTTTTGAGGAATAATTCACCTCAGTCCTATGAAATAATGTTATCACATTCCCATACCACTAAAATGATTAGGTGATTTGTTTACTGTAAAGTTGCATTTCATTCATAAATATAATTTCTTATATTAAAAAATGTCATTATATGTGTTTACTTTAAGAAGAGAAGCATTTGACTTAGAGTGCGAATTGAAGGCTTTAAGTTGGAAGTTCCTTAATGTCCTGCTCTTCCACTGGGGTAAATAAATACGTTTGTCTCAATGTTAGGACATGAAAATAAGTGGTGAATGAAATCTGCAGGGCTCTTAAACCTGCTTTACATTTTCTAAAGGGTGAAGGTTTGCTTAAGGGTGAAGAATTAAAGCAAAAATGCATGAAGGTGCTATGTGCTTTTGTACAGTTTCATTTGCTTTACATGTGTTGGAGGAAAAGCGTGTGTCTGTATGGGAGGAAGACAGCAGGGAGAGAAAGAAGCTCCAGTGGCTGCACTTGCCCCATTGTGGGGGCCGGTAACACCCCCTCTCCTGCTTTGTTGACCCCCCCAGGGCTGGGGCAGACAGGAGTAAGGCCAACCCTTCACATGTGGGGGACAGGCTCATGTGGAACCAGCAGTGACACAGAGAGTCTACAAGTGGCTCTGTCCTCCTCTGGGTCTGCCTGGTGTCAGTGCAACTTTCCCCAGCCACTTGTCCCACTCAGGGAGGTTGTGTAATTCAGATGCTACTTAGGCAGCAAAAAAAATTCTTGAGTCCTGACCTAGATAAATCAAATATTATCTTAATTGGATATACTTAATTGGTGTTCGGAGGCATTTTTAGACAGAGTTTTCTATTTCCACTGGGAATATTTTCATTTTTCTGTTTATAATTTACACCATAAATTTGTTTATTAACAATTCTTGGCATTTCTTTCATCTTCTTGTGAATTTCTGCTTGAGAGCAAGGAAAGTATATCTTTGTTCTCAGGAAAGAAAAGTTACTTTGAGTTTTACTTTGAAGCATCCAATGATATAACTGAAATGTCATGAATAATTTAAGCAAACATTGATGCAAATGTTACTAGAAATAATCAAGGAACTTTAGAGGTTGTAAATAAAACCAATTTAAAGATGAAAATTGATGCAACTTGCAATTCTAATTCTGTATACATGCAAAAGTAGGACAAAATAGTATACTGGAACATATGGGAATGGAACAAACAGCACCGACACTACGTGGGTGACTCATTTGTGAGTAAAAGAACTTAAATATCTTACTCTGGCTTGCATATGTACAGCAAGAACACTGAATTTAAAAGTATTTTAGCTTTCTTCATGATATTTTGAAAAAGATGCATCATAGAATTGCAGAATGGTTAGGGGTGGAAGGGACTTAAAGATCATCTTGTACCTATCCCCTGCCATGGCAGGGACCCCTGCCACTACCCCAGGTTGCTCCAAGCCCCATCCAACCTGGCCTTGAACACTGCCAGGGATGGGGCAGCCACAGCTTCTCTGTGCCAGGGCCTCACCACCCTCACAGGGAAGAATTTCTGCCTAATATCCAACCTAAACCTACTCTCTTCCAGTTTGGATTTAGTAGCACACATCTTTCCAATAACCTGAATGTAAATAGTTGTGCCATTTGCATCTCTGCATGCTCCAACATTCTAAACTGCTTGACCCAAATGACCTCGTGGTATTTTTTTTATAATATTGTCTTGTTTCTAGAAATTTAATCAAGGAAATTGCAGGGGAATTATGTTGGTGGGGTGTCGTTCACCCACCATGATGTCGTATTTTCTGGTGTCTGCAAATCCTGCTTTCTTGTTCTGAGGTTTTTTTGTTTGTTTGTTTGTTTGTTTTCCTCTTGGTATTTTGAGTATTACAGTCCTCCTTTACTAAGGATGTTTTATGCTTTGAGACACAGTCTGTAGATAGTAGGTGATCACAAAACTGATACTTCACCTCAGTTTTTCCATGCACTTGCCATGTTTTTCCAGCCCCCGAGTGATGGTTCTGTGCAGGGGAAGGCTGTGGCCTTCACAGGGCTGTGCTGGGCAGCAAAGCACCAGCTCCCAGGGGCTTCACCGTGTGTCTCAGTACCATCACACCCACAAACACACTCTGGGAATCCACACACACAGGAGCCCATTCATGATTTGCCTAAAGAGTGTCTGAACTGTGATGCTGGAACCCACAGGGTATCCACAGGCCTCTGGACTGCACTGAGTTTTAAGTAGGTACAAACTGCAAAGTAGATCTTTCCTTCCTGAATAGAATTTTTCAGACTGGCTGAAGGGTATTTCTCTCAAATATTTTTCCTGGAGTATAAATAAGCTACAGTGAGACTAAGACAGCATTCAATCAATCCAGCTTGCTACCAGTCACTGTATCAGTCCTGGTAAAGCAAATAGATGGAGAGAAAAAAAGAGTTTTCATGGATAGTCTTTTTAATAAACAGTAAAGAATAAGTTCATGAACTCCTTTTGGATACTTTTGAAACATTATGGTGATGATAGGGCAAAGCTATCTGATTCAGATATGATTGTGCTACTATAGTTTATTTCTCAACAGAAGAGATTATAAAAAAATACTTGAAAGATTTAATTAAAATCTGTTCTCTCACATTTAATACTGCCTAATACTTTTAATTAATCTGAATATTCCTAATTACTTCTGTAATTTTTGCCATGTGTAAATAGCTAATTAAAGTATTAAACACCATCAAATGTAGTCTAGAATTAAATATATAAATGCTCTGCTGCTGATTAAGAGGATTACATGAAAAAATAGTCAACTTTCAGGTATGAATGCTTTCTGACTGCAAATAAAGGCAGATCAGCTGTAGTAAAAGGGGAAGCAGATGAAGGAAGTTCATGCAGTTTCTTACTGAGTTTATAGTTTCCTACTGAGCCAGTGAATATAAGACTTCTGCAGCTCTAGTGGTGTTTAGAGAAGTTTGGAGGTTGTTTGAAACTTCACCAGTTAGTTACTGTCCTTGAGGGACTGCCTGTCAATGGAGAGTGCTGGAATGCAATATATTCAGCCTCCTTTACTGGGTTTCAAGGACCAGATGGTAAGGGACATAGTTATGACCTACATCCTCTGAGAAAACTTCCTTTCTTATTTCCACAGTCATGTGAAAGGTACAGAGAGCTCTTCTTGCTCCTGGAGGTTGCACTACAGAATAGCCTCATGTTTGTTTGTGAGCCAAGACTGGATGGTAACAAACGCAGTGTAAAGGCTGAAGGAGAATAATTTGACCTTTTCCTCATGACCAGCTTGGGAACACCATCAACACAAATTCTCAGTAAAGATATCCTCTGGCATCACTGTCTGTTGTGATGAAATACAAGCCAATAACCTCTTAGCTTAGACCAACCTGAACCAGTAAATTCCCATGAGTGTCTCTGGAGTGTGCTCTTTAGCTGTTATGACTCTGGAATTAGCTCATGCTGAGCTAATCCATCCCTGCACCACGGCATGGAGTTGCCATAATCAGGAACATAAGGGAATCTCTCAGGTAATCAGGTGTTGGGATTTTTAATGGGGCAAAAGTAAAAGCTACTATAAAAACCTATAGAAACAGTTTGCTGAAGGTGGCCAAATCAATCTTTTGATTTCAGTTTCCACTGGGATTTGATTATTCTGGGATCACAAACTTCGTGGTTTTCAGAATTTTAGGTTGTTGCTCCAGGTCTTTATGCTACTTATGACAACACTCCCCCCTTATAAACCTGTGGACTAGAGATAATCTAATGAGATATTTCACTGTTATTATTTTTTGGTCCCCTGAAAGGCCTCTATTGATAAATCAGACAATTATCTCTTTTAGCAGACATTACTCCCAGTGGTTCTTCAGGGTTCTGTTCCAAAAATAAGATGGTGAAGACTCTTGAGTTGGCAAAGACTCAAACAAGTAATGAAAAGCTGAAAAGCCCTTCTCCTTAAAATAATGTCCAAAACTGACAAACATTTCTTACAATATGTAGAAAAATCTCATCAGGTTTTATCTTTGTTATTTCAATCATATCTCGAATACAGTACATTTTGCCTCCTTCATGTATGTTACAAGGGCTTTTCTATATGCTTTTTCCTGTTAAAGTGGCAGATAGAGACTTGGTTTAGGTGCCTTTTAAACCTTTTAAATTGAAAAATAAGCCAAGAATAGAAGAATTTCACTTATTTTGCTTGTAGTACTTTCATGTTATCTGAGTGCTCACAACTAGGAAACATTTCCCAGTTATATGAGTATTTGCCACAGGCAGGCCTACCACCGTTAGTGAGGCGTGGCTTTTGGGAATTGGGTAGTTTGCATTTCTGTCCTCTGGTTTACAATCATTAAGCTCAGCCTCACATGTCAGTTTTAGAGAGATGAGACCCAGAGAATAATATTCTCATGTTTTCCACAGATGCTTTCTCCTGTAGCATGTACTCACTACCTCTAGCTCCCCCCCAGAAAGTCAAGGGAGCAGTTGTCTCTCTGTCCTCATCCTGAAATGTAGACCTCTTCCCAGCAGATTGTATAAACAATTCTACAGCTTCTTCTGGCATAGAAACAACATTTCAGCTGAGAATGGTGTCCAGGCTGTGGTGGGTTGTTTTGTTTTGGTTTTCCCATATAATGCAAATCAGGAGTAGCGGCATAAGAAAGCGTCATTTGGCTCATTAAGTATCTTATTGCTGCTCAACTATTAAACATATTTTATGGCTTTGTTGTTTAATTGATGTGGGCATAAGTTACAAACAGAAAGTTAATATTATGATTAAACTTTTACATAAATCAGCTATTCTAATAGAAAATTACCAGTCTAATTTGACTTAAAATTCTTCTGTTCTTAACCATATTGAATATACCGATGGATACTGCACTTGAGCTTTTGAAAGCGTCCCCAGAGATTCTGGAAAACTTGCATAAAAATTCTAAATTTCCTTTGTTTTCATTGACATTTTGACTTGATTAGCTGAAATTATAATATCTCCCTGAAGTATGGGTAATTGTATTCATGTCATTTTTGCTTCAAGCTGTGGCATGTTGCAGATAATTTTTTTTTATTCTGAAGCATGTTGGCATTTGTGGTGTCAGATTCATAGGATTTAGTTGATGTACATTTATGAACTTACTGATTCTGGCATCCTTTAGAGAACTGAACTACCTTCCATATCAAACAAGTACAATAATCTAGCATGAGATCTTTCTTCCTTTTCCTTTTAAAGGTAGGGTGTTGTTGCAGTTGCAGCACAGGCAGCAAGGAAAAATAGAGGTCCGAGTCAGAACTCAGGTTAAGGGAAAAGATATCTTCCCCCTCCCCTTTATTTAATTACAGGCAGGCCTTATATAATCCTATGGCAAGCATCATTTGTCCCTGGTCCAAGCACCTCTCCAAGTGATTGGCCAGACCCCACACCACCTGGTAGACTCCTAATAAGACACAGCTGCAAGATGTTTAGAAGACCATCTTGCTTATTTATGTGGGAACCAAGGACTTTCACAGAATACTTGCAAAATGCTGAATTTTTCTCTGCCAGCAGCTTTTCAGCATCCACAGAGTGTGGGTGCTCTGATGGGAGCCATAGGCAGGTGTATCTCGTCTCTATTACACCCAAATTTTTGGTTACAGAATATGGACAGTGTTAAGGGAATGATGCAGGTGATTGTAAGGAAAAGAAAACCTCATGAAAAGGAGCAGAGTGCTCTGCTGCAGAACTGGTTGTGACCCAGCCTTTGCCACAAAGCTCTCATGGCATACAAGGGGAAAATGGTTTCCCAGATAGTCACTGCCTGTGTTTCATTTTGTTGCTTTCTAACTGAGTAACCAAGGTCTGACTTACAGAAATACTGAGGGCTGAGAGTTGTTCTTTGAAAGTATAAAGTGCTGTAACAGAAAATACTGTTATGGAAACAGTGTGGTGCCACATTCTCAAATTCTGCATCTAAAATGAAAAGACATTTTGTTTGCTTGATGTTTGATGTGCCTCATCCGTAAAATGGGAGTAAAATATTTACCTGGAGTTGTTATGGAAATTATGTTATCTCTTAATTAGAAGACAGGTATGGTCATGTAAAGAACATGGGCCCCTGGAAACAAAGTCTGTCTGTGATAACAATAGGAGCTGAGTTCTGCAGACTTTGTATTTTAAAGGTTGCTCTTTAAATTGATTGTTTTCTAACACATCACCCTTCTGCCCTGAAAGGCCTATAGCTTATTCTTGAAATCATTAAGCACACTTGATCAAAATTCTTTTTCTTTTTCCACACAGTGTAAAATCAGCAGACAATACTAGTTTCTTTTCATTCTTTTCATAGAGATGAATCTTAGAACTTGATTATGTGTATGTAGATTTAATGAGCAATTACCTGCCTTCTAGCTTTGGAAAATAAGCTGTCTCCTAAATCAAGTGACAAATACATACAAAATACATGGAAAGGAAAAGAAACAGAAAGAAAAACTTTTACCACTTCCCCTCCTGTCTGAGGCAGCCCAGGCTTAAGGTGCTCCTTCTCCTCTACAGAGTAAGAGTTTGCCAATAAAAAAACGTTTGGCAAATCAGGCACAAATGTTCTGCACATGTCTCTGCAAACAGATATTATGCAGGTTGTTTTAAAATCACAGTGAGAATTAGCACTAAGACTTTCTTAGCCATGCTAATGCTCAAACATTGACAAAAAAAACCCAGTGATAAAACAGCAGAGAAATGTGTCAGAGGAATGATGGACTCCTAAAATGATAATGGTGTCCAACTTGTCTCATCTTCTTGTCCCATTTTTCTTCTTTCTGTCTACAGAATGCAGTGAGAGTTTTACATAAATGCTTGCAAATAACATGTGAAATTCAGGTCAAATAGGCTGAGTAGTAATTTGTAAAACCCAATGAGTGTTTGACAGCCATAGATGTTTAGCTTATATTAGTTGGTTTTGTGTTGAACATCTCCTTAAACTCTTGGAAAGGCTTACTTCAGAGCTGGAGAATTGTCTTGGGGGTTTTTTGGTTTTGTGGTTTTGTGTTTGTTTGTGGGGTTGGGGTTTTTTTGTTGGTTGGTTGTTGATTGAGATTTGATTTTTCTCTTTAAAAAAAAAAATCGGAGGAATTCTGCATCTCTCTAGATATATAAACTGCTGTTAGATTTGAGAGATTTTCTGTCACTGCAGATTCTAAGTCTCTAAGTGCATTATTTAATTTTTAGTTCTTTGAATAGGTTAATCATATTTGTTGATGATGTTGTTAAAGGACAATTCTTTGAAATTTAAATTTCACCTTTATTTGTTTGCTTATTTACACAGGAAAAAGAAAAATCTAAATCTTGGTTCAAGAGCAGAGAAATTCTCAGTTTCATATTGGTAGCCAAGGGTAAAGTGCATTTGTTCTTGGTTAATGACACAATCACCGTGGGCATAAAAAAGTTCTTAGTGAGGGCAAATCAAAGTTGCTTCCAAAAAATAAGCATATGATTTATATAAACATATTTTTACTTAAATTCTTGGGGTGATACAGTGTTGTTTCAGGAAGGAACAGCTCATCTGGTTCTGCATGTGGGGTGGCATTGAAGACATTTGGAACGTGCTTCACTGGAGTGCCAGAAAACAACCCTGGAACACGAGGAACATCCGTCTGTCCAGAATGTTTCTGATAGTATTTCAGAAGCAGCTGAAGTCGTGGAAGATGTTCAGCTGATTTTAATTATCAGCCTCTGGAAATGAGGAAGTTTTAAAAAAGAATGTGTGAAATGAACAACAGGAGAAAATAAAAGAAAGACAAATGTCTGTTGCTGCAGCCTGGCTATGCTTGCACCTGCAAAGTCCTAGTGATTTCAGTACTAAGAAATGAGTACAGACTTTCCTCTTCTGCATAATATCTAGGCTAATTTTGGAAATAACCGTTTTTGGTTCCTCAATGCATCCTTGGAACTGGTGTCCTAGACTCTATTTCAGGATTTCCTTGTGTCATCTGGCATGGATGCCAGTTTATTTAGCTGGTGATGCATCATTTGCTGGGCTGGAATTAGAGTAAGTTAATTAGATGTGAGAAGTTTTGCCTTTTTTGTAACAGACCAAAACCAGCTGTAGAAGATTAAATTACAGTATCATTAAAAAAAAAAAAAAAAGAGCCATGGTTTAAGTCCAGTGGTTAAGAAATACTATATTTAGAACTACAGTGCTGTAATAAATTCAAAAGTTTTGCATCATGGTTATATTAAGAAGAATAAAACCATAGAATTGTTTAGCCTGGAAAAGATCTTTAAGATCAAGTCCAGCTGTTAACTCTGCCAAGTCCAATGCTAAACCTCATCCTCAGGTACCACACTTACACATCTTCTAAATCCCTTCAGGGATGGTGACTCCACTACTGCCCTGGGCAGCCTGTTCCTGGACTTGACAACCCCTTCAACAGATATATTTTTTCTAATTTCCAGTCTAGACCTCCTCTGACAAAACTTCAGGCTGTTTCCTTTTCTTCTACCACTTGTTACTTGGGAGAAGAGACCGATCCCCACATGGGTACAACAGGCTGCATTTTAACTTCACTCACCCCAAAAGCTGTGGAGTTTTGTTTGTTTGTTTTTTTTTAACTACAAAGAAATCAATTTGCATCTTGCCGTGAGATATGTATGGAGGGATCTCTGAGCCCTTGTGATCAGACCTGTGATTTTTGTGGGTTCAGAAGTGTACAGGGATTTTTTACATAGTTCTGTACTTGATACCCTTGCAAATATAAACCTTACCTGTACTCGCATTTCATTGCAGGCTTCAGACATCTACTTCTTCTTTAAAAGAATTTATAACATCAACTTGTTTCATGCTACTTTTTAATCTTCTCACATCTACAACTTCTCCTCTGTTGGGCAGTTCCTGCCTGGTGGAACAGTAGGATTGTGTGAAAATCAGATGTATAATGCTTGGGTTTGTACAGGCTACTGTGAGAGAATAGAAAAATTCCAACTGAAGGAATAGCATACTTGAATGAGTGGAGGGTTTTGGGGTTTAGGGGGCTTTCTTTGTTTTTTTTAAATTTTGTTTTGTTGGGGTTTTTTGTTGTTTTTTTTCCTTTTGTTTTGTTTGTTTGGGGTTTTGTTGTTGTTGTTATTGTTTTGTTTGGGGTTTTTTTGGTTTTTTTTTTAATATAAAGGCCCTTTAATCATGTATTTTGGTGATTCTGGAACATTTTCCTCCCCATTACCCCACTATTTTTAATGTAATTGCCTTAATTAAGATGGGAAAGGTGATTGCCTTATTCTTCTGTGAGCTGACAGTTACAGGTGACCCAGGAAAATTGACCTTGTTTTCCTTCCAGGGAAATTTAGCTGTGGAGCTGCTGCTTGCTTGGCTTTGGAATCATGTAGCCTGGCAGGCTGCAAGCGGCACAGCGGCCACTCCACTGAACTCATCCTGTCTTGTATGGAAACTCTGGCTGCCTTGAGTGAATTGGCCTTATATATTAACCAGAGATACAGGACTCTCACAGAAACAGTTCTAACTTACCCAATATCTATGAAAAATACTCCTTTTAGATGCTCACTTCTTATGGTTTTGCTGCATACATCACCTTTTGTGTACTATAGCTAAAAATCTGGATTGATACACCCTCTAAAGGGGTTTTTTAGCTTGGTGAAAAGCTTAAAATGGAAAGTTTGGAGTCTCTGTAATCAGCCCATTTGAAGTTCCGTATCTGAAAATCCAGCAAGTGAACCACGCTTTAAACGCTGATACATTTTGAATTTTAATAGACTTTATTACAAGCCTTCAAATTAAAAGCTGTCAAGAGAGATAAAAGGTTGGGGATTTGGATTCAAAGGGACTTTGATTAGGCATAAAGGTCAGCAATGGTGGCAAAAAGTCGATGCATCTGAATTAAGCATAAACCTCTGGAAGAGAATATGCTAATCTTTCATGTAGAGTACTTGTCAGGCTGATCTTGGCTCATATCCACAACAGTTAAACTACTTTCTGTGATGAAATTTTAACAAATGGTAATCCATGTGTAATTTGCCTGTCAAGTGTGTGCCATTTGTTTTTACAAATGTTAGATTTTAACTGCTAAGGAATCATATTATACTACATAATGTGCTTCTGATTAAAGATTTTGTTTTAGAATCTTTAGCTCAGTTTTTAACTGCAACTTTTTTTTTCCTTGGGAATGTAAAATGTAAATGGGAGAAAAGGAAAAAGAAAGAAAATCAAAACTCTAAATGTCATTGCTTTATGTAAAACTAAGTGTAAATGTATAAATTACGCTTTAATTGAGCAGCTACTTCAGGAGCTTAAAGTTATGGTAACTGTTAATATTTCTGAATGTGAAATTAAGATTCTGCACCGTTAGTGAGCAAACTCATTAAGGACATAAAAGGATGACAGGATGAAAAAGGATTTACATTTATAGAATCTTCTGTAAAATTATGAGAAGTGACAGGCTCCATTTTTTGATGCTGAAATCAAGGTTGCATGTCTAAACCACAGTGACACTGTGGCTGGATTTTGCATAGCTGAGAACTAATAGGAAATTAATAGAGTGTAATACAGGCCTATTGAATTCAGTCTAACTTTGTCGCTCTGATGTGGAAGAACAGAAGGCCTAATTTCAGCCTTTGTTTAGTGTGCTGGACAGATAGCTCCACTAACATCTAAGTATGGTCAGGATTAAAACTGTGATGGATGGCACCACAGCACATTCTTGACAGCTTTTCTGTTCAAATACAAATTTCTGTCACAGTCCCAGAATGTTTGAAGGAACTTTCAGAGATGAAATATTGTAGCTGCAACAAGTCCAGTGTGAAGCTATTATGCTTTGAAAGGAAAAATAATTACAAACTGTACATCTCCTAGGCACATATCTGTATCAATAATGCATAGTAGTAAATACACTGGAGTCTACTAATGAAATGTTATTGAACACAGAAGTTTTGGAAACCGTAAGGTTTTCAATCTGTCAAGAAAAGTGTCATTGCATCCGTCTGGTTTTTGGGTTTTCTACCTGTTTTAGGCAAATAAGTATTTTGGAAAGTTATTGTAGATCCTGATTTATTCTACCTTTCATAACATCTCTTTAGAATATTTTCTTAAAGTTAATTTTTTTTTTTATGTTCAATTCTGTCAATCAATTTCTGTATGAAAAAAATATTTCCTTTCACTTGAGTTACTATTGCCTCCAAAACCTCTGGTTAAACCAATGCTTTTATTGAAACACTCTGTAGATGGAATCTTTTCCTTTTTATAGCAGCAAAGTAGGTCAGAACCTCACTGTTTGACAGATGTGACATACAAAGTTCTTACCTCCGTATTAGTCATGAATAAAATGAAAAAGAAGCTGATTAGTGCAGGAGAATGTCTGTATTTAAAGAGCTAATACCTGTAGTGATTTTCTTCTTTGTGCTTAACCGTTAATTGAAGGAGAGACTTTATCCCATTGCAACTGATTCCCACACAAGCACGGGGAGTCCAGCTGACACTGCAAATGGCATAAAGCTTTGTAATATGAGCCATTGATTTAGCACAATAAGAAAGAAAATTGGACTCCATGAAGTGAGAATAAATTGTCTGACTGCTGAATCTCTGTCACGAGATCTCATCTCTTGCTCACGTGCTGTCCACAGGATGTGGTCATTTGTCAGCTTCCAAAGAACTCCCAGGTATCCTCTGGTCCTATTGTGCTCTGGGCTACCTCAGTTATCTCAGCAGAGGTAAACACAGCTGAGGTTGCTGTTCGTGTTGAATAGTCTGTGGTCACACTTGTCAAATTTTAGTATCAAAGAACTCAAAAGTGGGGCACAAAACATCTTAAGCGTCTTCAACCACACTCTATGCACTTGTTTGAGAGAACGTCAATGAAAGTGTCGTTCCGCTTTAATCCGAGTACTTCTGTACACCCTTCTAGAGGTAAAAGCACAGACCCCAAATACTTAATAAACGGGCAATTAACCTGCCTCCTCAGGGAAGTCTTGGTCTTCTTAGAATTTATTTATGTGTTTCTAAATACTGTTGCTAAGTGGGCCTTGACTGTGCTCAGAGCAATGACTGTGTGCACTCTCCTAAAGCAGTTCAGAACAGAGGGACCACCTCATTTCACACAACACTGGCTGCATCCTTGCTGCAATAATGTACTGGTTTTATTTATTCTTGGCTTAATCTGTCAACCGTATAACATTTATACCAACACTTGGGATCCTCCCCTATAAAAGTCATCGGTTGAAGAAACTGCTCAAGAAGGCTGAAAAACTGAAGTACTTAAATTTTTTTGTAGTCAAAAATACTAATAGTCATATATAAAACAGGGTAGGGGAATGGGAGAGTCATGAATGGATATGAAAAACATATTTTAATATTTATTTTTAATAAAATGGGAAAAAAAATGACTAAGATGTAGTAGCCCTGTGTCTCAGTAGGGCCTGAAAGCAGGAGAAGCATTTTCATAATAACTCATGTTAGGACTTGGTTAAGCTGTGAGAAAGAGCTAAGTGAAGAAAACCCACCTCTCTCTCCTTTGTTCTCCAATTCTTTCAGTTTTGTGCAGTCTTCTGTCTCTGCCTTGTTTTAATTCAACACATTTCTTTGGATGTGTATTTTTAAAACAAAAATAATCCAACCACACCTTTCTAAAGAATTGAAAAAAAAAAAATTAAAATCTTGTTCAATGACTGAAAATATGAAAGCCAGCCTAAGCAACCAAAGCAACATGATTTGCTGGCTAGAAATAGATAGAGGATGCTGTTTTTAAAATTCAAAATATTTTGGTTTGGCTGTGTATATTTCCAGGGGAGCCTGAACACATGGTTCCTTGGCCATGGAACAATCTGCCTGGTGGGTCTTCCCCAGGTACATCCTCATGTCACTGCCACAGAAAGCAGTCAACCAAGTGCAAATTTTGGCTCTGTCAAAGCTTTCAGGACAACTTTCCCAGAGAAATTCCTGGAAGTCGCCTTAGTTGGGAAGCTATTCAGTTATTTGTTTGAGTTGAATTTCGGACTAAAATATCAAGTAACACAATTCCATGCAGCTCAATTCTATTCTTTCAATTGACTCCTCTAAGTCCTGTACATCCTTTTAATTGAATGTGTCTGGTCATCATTCCCCATTTTCTGAGGAAATCAACGTTGTCTTATATGGTTTTATCTAATAGCAGAAACTTGTATTTTTTCACCAAAGTAGAGAGAAGAAACACATTGTGATCTGGATTTGTATGATGGATAATATCTTGAAATTAGTCTCTTAAATGGAAAGGACTTTCAGGCTTGAATACTTTTCTTAATACCATATTTTATGGAGAATGTGATTCCTTAAATAGGCAGGAACCTGGACATTAAGATTTTATAAGTAAAATGAAAGACCTTAAGCTCCATTTAGCAGAGAAAGGGCTGCAAGGGGGCTGTTACCTGGCTTGTGGTTGTGCACGTCTGTTGTCCTTGTTTGAGTTTTCATCATGGGCCAAGGTCAAAAGCTGTCTGCAATAGGGAATGGAAGAGCATTGTGTTTTGCAGCATTTTTTAACTTAGGCTTATTTAGAAAAAAATGCAAGTTTATAATATAATTTTGGCTTACATTTAGAAGTATGCTATATTTCATCAGATCTTGAATGACTGACCCAGTGTGCCTTTCTACTGATGTTTAAACAACAGCCTGAGCAATATTTCAGTCTGTAAGACACTAAAGTTCGGGAATGAGTGCATTCCTTTGCTCCCCAAGACACCTGTACTAAGTAGATGACCTTTAGCTTGAGGAGAAAGGATTGCTGGACTCCCAGAGTATCTCACTGGTGTCAGGTTTAGTCCTCAGGAACCACTAGCAGAAAATCCTGCTGCTCTGTCACAGCGCCTTCATCCAAGGCATGCTGAGCAGTACATTGGATCTCTGGCAGGAGTGAAGGCATACATCAATATTAGCTGCTCTCTCCCTCTCTTCTTGTTTTCCAAATAGCCAGGAAGAAAATGGGTTTTGTTTGATACCAAAGCACAAGTGTGAGTTTCCTCATTTTATTTCTTTTTATCTCATCTTATCCTCTCTGAAGCCAGAAACAAACTACTTTACAAAAATGACTAGGGGCTAATACCAAATGCATTACAGATACAACATTTATTAATAAAATGCTTATTTTGTAAAGCTTTTGCTTTGTGAACCTTGATGGTATAAGAACACATAACTTTTGGTATCTTCTTTTCAGCTATAGGAATTGGGTAGGATTGTGTGATTGGGCTTGCATTGTCTTCTCAGAATAGCTTTGTGACTAAAAGTAATCTCTAGAATGAGAGTAAAGTTCTGGAAGGAAGAAAATAAAATAAACAAAATCGGCTTCAAACCCTTAGAAGTTCTTTTCTCAGCATGGTAGATGAATGTGTGCACTGACCCATGCAGCTGGTGCTTGAGAGTGTAGCCTGCTGAGGTGAGAGTCTGTTCATGTTTTAAGGAAACACAATTTCTCATCATAGCTGTGTTGCTAAGGGATATCTCATATTTCTCCTCTTATTCTCTGTCAGATTTCAAAGACCAACAGGAAAAAATGTTGCATTGTGTCTCGGTGTTTCTTGCTCATGTTGGAGAGTTAGAAATAAATTGCAAAAGTGAGAAAAACTTTAAATAGACTCTACAATATGTAGCTCAATTCCTCTCTTGAGATATCCCCTACTCTCACTTCTTAGTAGTCAGTGGTGTTTTCCAGATTTCAGCCCTTCTCCTTAAAACAGATTTGGTGATTTCATGTTAAAGGAAGCTAATTCAGTGGCATATTACCATCTAAAGTAATCTGTTTTCTACCTTGCACCTTGGTGCTCCTCGTTGTTCTCTTTTTTCCATATTGGTAGCATGACTGATCCAATGAAAAAATAACCCCGAAAAAGATAATGTTTCATCTCAGAAGCCAACTGACTCATCTCTCCAGTAGACATGGATTGGCAAGGAAGAGCAGAATTGTTCCCTTCAGCTTCAGCTCAATGTTAAAGTGGCTTAGAAGAAGGCTAGAACTGCACCTGCAGAAATACTAAGAGTCTCAAACAGTGGATGTAAATTTTAAAAATCTTGTCTTTCATATACTTCATTAACCTTATAAATAACCTGAGAAAATAAAAAAAATTATCAGCTCCACTTGGATGAGCACATAAGTAAAATGCAGGTGCCCCAGAAGCAGAAGAAGAGCAGTGGAGCTTTCCCACCCTGAGGAATGCAAACCAAGGTTGGTATGTGGCTGCCCTCTGGTCCTCCCCAAGATTATATAAGCTGGGACATTAATAATGGACTAACATGAAAAAAAGTAGCATTAAAATCATGTACTGTGTAAAAGGAGTTTAATTCTCCATCTGACATGTTTAAGATACCATATTAATAATTTAGCTGAGTTTTAGTAGCCTTTTCAGCTGTAGCCCACTAATGACAAGCTTGCTTTCTAATGTTTAACGCCTGCTGCGCAAATGGTACTTTTAACAAAATACATTTGCTGCAGGCTCTTTGACATGGCTTCACACTGAGATAAACACAATTAGCATGAGCTATTTAAAATGCCTTTCTCTTGTGCTTGTTTATAATTGGTCGTTTAAGATCTATTTTTATATTAATTTTAAGGAATGTGTGACAGATTTGATACCACAGTGAGGATGTGTTACTCAAGTGTTTTACTCTTGAGATATTTCTAGGTCATCCTCTGTTTGTAGTAGCATATTCATATACAAAAACTCAAGAACTGACCAGATTGGTCCTTCTTTTAACATGCTGTACCATAGAATGTATTGTAGCAGACCATGGAGGATGATCCAAAGGAGTGCAGGCAGGCTAGCTTACATGGCATAACAATTTCATTAGAAAGCATTTCCAGTGAATCCTATTTCGTATAAAAGGCCTTATCTTTCCTATAAGTCAGATCAAAATGTCTCATAGTAAAAATAATCTTGCAAAGAATGTCTGCTGAGGGGGGCTGTACTGAATATTCATAACATCTGAGTGTCTGCTAGACATTTTAGAATAAATATTTTCTTTTAGGTTAAACTAGTTCAGAATGTTATTGTTAATCTTCTTTACATCCTTTCAGGCAGCCTGTGTAAGGAAATTTTTGAATTAAAAAATAAAATAAAGAAATGCTGTCCTCGGTGAGAGCCCACTCTTTCCAGCTCTCATTAAAATCAGTGGAAATCTTCTGTTGGCTTTGCCAAGAGTGGATCTTCTCGATTTGGTTTTGGAGGGGTAAGGGGAAGAACATGCCTCAAAAAAAGATAAATGTCTGCAGAGCTCTCAAGGGCAAGGCTGTTGTAAGGTAGGATTTGTGCTCTTCTTTCCAGGCTGCCACTTCTGCTGACCGATTGAAATGTCTCTACCCACTTCCCTGGCTTTTCACAGAGTTTTGTCTGAAAGCACAGCGCTCGTGGCAGCATCAGAGGGGAGACTGTTCCTTGCGTGTTCCTCAGTCCGTGCACCTGAGAAGGTGACAACTATAATTGCTTTTTAAAGGTTGTGTTTGAAAGAGGCAGTGGGCTGATTTGATAATAGACAGGTCTTCATCTTAATAAATGAGCTTAAATTGAAGCTGTCCAGTTTAGTAGATGAAGTACAGTAAATATTCTATATTTGCTCTTCACAGCCTTTCTGTCCAATGGGTCCTGCAGCTGTTTGTGGGCAGTTCTGATAAAGATCTGTTCCTGAATATAAGTAAACTGCTCAGTCTGCCAAATGACACAGTTGTTGGCTGACTCTGTAGGGGCTGAGCATTGCACTTAGGAGCACCTGTCTGAGAATCAGACCTGATTCTGAGACTGAGCCCATCGAGACAGATGGACTTGTTCCATTCTCCAGAACAAAACACTGTGGTCATTTGGCAGATCGTGCAGCATGGCAGGAGGGCTGAAAGGAGCTGGGAGGCTGGAAGCTGGAAGGCTTTTAGAAAAAAGCCCTGCAAACTGTAGGGACTGTTGTGATGGTTGAAACTAAAACGGGTACGGCAAGGGCACATCAGTGCAGAGATCAAATCCTCAGCCATCACGGCTTTCTGGCTACTTCAGGGCTGGTGGCAGCATCCCAAATTATGCTTCCCTTAAAGAGGGTTTCAGAACACTATTGATTTCCCCATAAATCAGACCAGGCCACGCTAATACCCACAAGGCATGGCAAATGACAGAGAGTTAGCTTAGCTTTGCTTTGAATGTTAGCTCTTTTGTCCTTTGCTGTAACTGAGTTTGTTGGCATTAGCTTTGGTCTATCCTAGTAGGATCTATGATCAAGAATGGGTGAAAAACAGTGTATTCTGGGGAGTGTGTCAATGGTAGGAACCACTGGGAATTGCTGGAGTGGAAAAAAGGCCCGAAGGAAAGGATAGCCCACCTTCCTTCAGTGCATGGCCATGAAAAGAGGGAAATCAATTTGGTTTGAAAGTTTGTTTCATTTGTCACACAGCAGGTTTTCACCACCAGGACTCCATCCACTGTCTTACTCTGGGTCATGACCACCGAGTCCTCAGTGCTGTGAAAATACTTGCATCTAAATCCCTTGGTTTGAACTCTGAAATTATTTTGATGCATGCCTGCTTCTACCTCTGCTTTCATCTAGCTTTTTGAAAGTGAAAAATGCATAGCTGGAACATGTAAACTATGGAATAATGTCATTACTTGGTTAATTGTATTGACTTGATTCTGGATAAAATTCTATGATAAAATATAGCACGCAGGGATATTTATCCTAGTAACTTTAAACACATACTGGTGTTTTTGCTCTCTCTAATATGTTGCTGTGATGACATTAATGGAACTGTATCCTTTGTCCGAACACTGAGGCTTGTATTGTACATTGAGATTTCAGAAGAAAGGTCCTTTTAAACAGAATTTGTTGTTACAACAAATCAAAGCATTTAATTAAAAATTTAAAGCATGTTTTGGAGTGTTATGTAACAATCAGAACTGGTTTCTTTAAGAGATCTGGTTTTGCACTAGTCAGGCTACTGAAATCCTACTTTCATTTGAACTCAAACGTCTGGGATGTCTGTAACATTTAAATATTTATAGCTTTGAAGGTTCACCCGGTCTGTAATAAGCACAGGGGAAAATAAATACATTATGCAAAGGGTGATTAGTTTTATCACATAGTCTTCTATGGGGCAGCTGTTTATTTTCAGTGTTCATTTTCTTGGATCAGTCAGGTAGACAGCTGTTCTTTTAGGGAATTTTTGTTAATTTAAGTAACTTCTTTGAATTGCAAATATACCACCAAATTCACTTCTAAAAATTCAGCCTCCAGCTCATAATTATATCATAAAAAAAATCTTTAGATCACTAATTCAAAAATATCTACTTGTCAGAGATATTTCAAACAAATGCAAAGCATCCACACTCTAAACCATCTGATACATCAATGTCTATATGAAACTGAATATAAAATCTCCAGGTCTGCTAGGTTTCTCAAATAAAAAAAAATAATGTACATTATGTACTTCCCACAATCCCACAGCAAATTTGAAATACTGTTGTCTCATATATGTGACTTCGTTAATGCTTGTTAACATCAATAGGCTGTTTTTAAAGAGAGAAATACGATAAATGGGCAGCCTGTAATTAATCCTTTTATTTTTTAAATTGCCTTGGATTTTTGCCCTGCTCCAGAGGACCTGAGGAGAGTTATAGGACAGGGAAAGGAAAGGAGTACTGCAGAGCGGGCTGGCACTTGCCACGCTGTGCAGGGACAAGGTTTTTGTGCACTGGAGCTGTCAGGAACAACTGCAGTGGAGAAGAACTTGCCAGGGTAGTCACCCATAGAGTCCTCGGTCTTACAATAAACTCGCTGGAGTCAGTGCAAGACTATTCAGATATGTGTTTCGTGTTCATGCTCTCAGACTTGTGCTATAAATATTTGTGCCCCTTTCAGTTCATGTGAAAACATAGCTCTCAGCCACCATAGTTTTATGAGGGCATTACTGGAATGTTGCATGGAAATTATTCTTCATATTGTAAAATGCTCAGCTACAGAAAATGAAATATTATCACGCCAGTAGATGAATCATACTCGGTGGTGTAGGCACTTATGCTGAAATTGCCATCAGAAATTTATTGACTGACATATTTTGATCATTCTGGGCCAAACTGTAGTCTACTAAGGCTGTGAAATTTTTATTTCACTGTGAACCAGAATTTGTTCCATTGTGAACTGATTACTGACCTAGTTTGTTCTGAAATACCCTCACCTGGAGTGTCTGCTCCCAGCTCAGCCCATTTTGGGAGGCGCAGTTTGGGATGGGGATAAGGCTAAGGGGTGGTGGGGTTTAGGAGGGCAGATTTCCCGGTGTAATTACAGCCATACCACGAGTAACACGAAGAACATGAGCAGGAGAGAAGCCAGACACAGGCAGTGATGGTGAGTGTTCTGTGAGCTTCTGGTAATACCCGAGGTGTCCCTCAGCAGCACTTTGAACCAGAGCAGGGAATGGGGTTTTGTTCATTTTACAAGGTGTTTCTCTCATTCAGAGCTGTTACTGCTATATAAAGGAAGATTAACTCTACTGGAATTTTGGAAGCCGGCAAGAAGAGCAGTTAGGTCTAAACCAAACAAATAGAAGTTTTGATTGTAAAAAATAGAAAAGGAATAAGCTTTCAATATATTTGGCAAATGTAATTTCATCTCTTATGTAATTAATAAGCTTTGTGTATTTATTTGTTAGGACTGGAAACTTCTGACAAAGTACACAAACATTTACTTGGATACTTGTCATTAATACATGTCTACCACTACCAGTTGTTTTAGTTTTGAAATACTTGAAATATCAGAGCAAGTGAAGATGCTACTGCGATGTAAGTACAACTGGTGTTACACTAAATCAGTCCACTGTTGTACCCACAGTTAATTGTAAGATTGTGACTACTGTATCTAGGTAATTAATATGCTAATTAGTTAGTTTAAAGATAAAAGGGGTATTAAACGAATGCAATACAGAGCTTGTATTTTTTCTCTTTTGCTGTGCAAACACAGCTCCCTGCAATAACTTAATGAGAAAATTTCAAAGGAAGAAAACTAACAGCAAATGAATTAGAAGCTTAACTAAGTAATTACATGGTATTGCTGAGACCTTTTGGGTGGAGACTAGCATAAATATGTGTCTAGATTGTCATGACAGCAAATAACAGAGAGAGTGGGAATACAAACTCAGAAAATCTGTTTATTTGATGAAATTTTATTTTTCTGAAGCAGCCTGATAAAAATTTGAATTAAATTTTTATTATTGAAAGAAATTATTTATTGGTAGTAATAAGATTGAAAATATTACTAAGGTAGAAGGATGTAAGCTCTTTGAGGGAAGAGAGCACAAACAGAAAGTGCTACTCTTTTTTCTTTCAGGCAGCCTTTAATATATTAGTAGAAAAGGGGTTGGTGTTCAAAAACTACAACCTACATTTGTTCAGCATCCTGAATTTTGAATCTGTTCTGAGGGCTGGTTGTGATCTGACCCACAAAATTAATAGAAAAACCTTAAGTGTGGCATTGCAAGTGGAGAGTTCCTTAAGCACAATGAAAATATGCCTTAAATTGAGTCTGAAAAGCCATTGTGGGCTAAAATATGGTGTAGAAGATTTCAGAACAAATTAAGGCAGGTCTTTCAAGAGAGAGGATAAGAGAGAAGTGTAAGAAATCAAGAATTTTGAGGTTGGAAAAATGGTCTCAGAGCTTTAACTCCTTTATCAGTGCTACATTTCTTGTCTTTAAACACTTTTTCTCAGCTGGAGAAAGCCCATGTTCTTCTGTCAGGAAGATTTAAACTTGTCAAAATCATGACCCTCCACTCTAGAGAATGCAGCTTGAACTACTCTGTGCAGCCTCATCTGACATCCACGCTTGATAAAGACAAAACCACTATCTATTAATCAGTTTAATTTGTTACTAATGGGCTTATTATTAATACAAAAGCACTGTTATAACTAATTTCAGAAGATACAAACATACAAAAGGAAGCATGCAACAAATCTTCTGTTTTCTTTTGTATTTATATAAACAACCCAACAGTAACAAAAAAATCCAGCAGCTGCTAAATGAAAGCCAGAAGTTGGCTTAAAGAGACAGTAAATATTACTCTGAGAATAAATAATATGAATTGTAGAACTTATTATCTGAATAGATTGCTTTTTAAATACTAAGGCAAAGCATCTTGGACTTTTGATTCAAGTTTAAGCCTTATCACATAATTTATAATGAAGAGCAGCAAGAGTGATCTATTCATAGTATCTCAATATTGATAACTCAACTGCATTTGCATTAACAGTGAGCACTGAAATAATCTGAACATCACACCTCTCCTCCGAAATGAAAGAGTCTCTCCTTGCTCTCAGTAATTGAGAGTGGAGATGTGTCTCTAAAAGGTGGAATTTTTTCGAAAGTGTTGGAATGATTTTGAATCCCACTGGTACTCTGTGTCTAAAAGCTGTGCAATTCAATCATCTGAATATTTAACTGTGCTGAAGTCAACATCTAAACTTAGTTAACTTCAAGTGGATTAGGACATCACACCACTGAACAGAATCTAACACAGTTTGAGTGCAATTTTCTGATTTGATTGGTCTTTCAGTTTGTTAATTCTAGTAAGAAAATGTGTAAGATGCAATATATTTTTGGTCTTTTTTGCTAAAGAAATAAGGTTTATGTCTCACATCTGTCTGGTTTTTTTTTCCCTGGTAACTTCAAAACTACTTGAAACATATTTCATTGAGAGAGAGAGCTCACAAAGGCAGTGAGTTCCCACAATGTGACAATCCTCAAAGCAGTTTAGTTATCAACCTTCAGGGTTTGGGTGGGGAGCCCCTATCAGCAGCCTCATATCTGTTTCCAGTGAGGCTGGAGTGTGTGTGTGCTCTTTGCTAAACACCAGGAGAGAAACCACATCAGTGTTTGCACTTGGAAAGTTCAGTCGTCAGCTACTGGGGAATTAAAAATTAGGCTCTGAACCAGACTTCATCAGTTTTCTGTTCAAGATATTTCATGTTTCAAATACTGTGGTTTCATGCTGGGCCAATCTCATTACATTTTAAAAAGAAATTGTTGAAGATAACTTTGTATGAGATGAGAGCTCATAACTTCAAAACTACCACACACACGTACACACACACACACACACACATATAGATATATATATAATGTGAGCTGCAGCTGGCTTTATATCTCTATAGACAGCTAACTGTAAAACTATCAAAAAGGAAATAAAGGGAATTCACAGAAGTGGAACAGACTCTGAAGCTTAGGAAAGAATATATTTAATGAAGTACATCCACTTAAAAGGCAGCGCTACATAAAACGTAAAATAGCCCAGGTTACAAATCTCAGCAGCTTTGAATAAACCCAGACCTTTGCTACAGAGCCAAGTTAGTATGGCCCAGGTGTGGCATTGGATAGGGAACAGCCTGGGGGAGAAGATTTCTTCTTTAAAAAAGAACCATATTCCACGGGAGGTTTTATATAGATTTCTTTTTTTGTATTGTAGTTTTCTTTATCAGTCAATGCTGTCAATTTTAAATGGGTACATTTTTAAGCTTTGGCCTAATATTATCATGAAAAATGAAACTCTAGTTAAACTTTGTGGCATTTTTATGTCACCCACCGTGTCTCTCTAGTTTGGAGTTTGTATCTAAATCACCGGGTTTTAAAATACATCCACTGTATGATTTCAGCTGCACTTGTGAATGACTGGCATGTCTTAAGTGAAAGATCTCTTGTCCCCAGTGGTGGATAAAGTCAGATCTGTCGTCTTTGAATTATTTTATTTCATGAGCATTTGATCATATCCCAAGGACATGTCAAGCTCTCGCATGCTCTTTCTTTCAAGTATATTCTTTCACAAACAGGGGCTGTGGAGGAGATGCTGTCATTTCTTCTCTTGTTCCACTCCAAGCACATATTCATCATGACAGGAGAAACTTATAAGAAATCTAATGTCATAGTAAATTGCAATTTGGTGAGGTGTGGCATGCTTTCAAAGGTTCAGATTTTTGGTGATTGCAATATAACAGCTAAAGCAGCACAGAATGTGTTTGCAGTAAATCAAGCAGTGCAGTCACTCTCTAGATAAATACTCAGTTTGTTAGTTAGATACAGTCAGTTGCCCTCAAAATTATCTTTGTGACATTTCTGTGAATGTAAATTAATTTGAAGACATTGTGAGGTTTGTTCACCATTTTATTGAATTTTCTGTGCTTGAAGCATCAATTAGTATATTTATAGTCAAGCTGTTGAACAATTTTGTTGGGGTTTTTTTTCCATCATTGTTCTCATGAATCCCAACAGGAGTGTTCCTGTTTCTCGTATATAGCACAGCATCTGAATGTCCCAAGGGTTCACATATTTTCAGAGGGGACCTAACAGCAGGTCTGTCCTGCTTTTACTGCTTAGGATAAGATACTGTCCTGTTTCTGGCAGATTTTGCTACAAAACTGAAATGATGTCTATTTTGATTGTTGTTATTTTTGTGTTTGTTATTTTATAGCTTCATAGGCAAATAAATATTAGGTGGGGACTCAGTATCTGAGTCTCATTTAGAACACCAGGCTCTAAAATTGCCTCCTGTGAAACTTCAGTAATATCTTTGAACGGCTGTGTATTGAATGACTGACTTAAATGTTTCTTTGTGCTAAAGGGAGCAGTGCTGCTTAGAGAACTTGCAGTTTGCAAGATATTTTTGAAATGAACACAGGGAAGCACATTAGTTGTATTTAAAATTATTTCTTGATGGAGAAGTAAGCAAAAGAGTGATATTTGGACCAAGAATTGTTTTCAGGTAGAAATAGCCTGTTTTCCTCTCAAGCTCATTTCTGAATTTCAGGAGAAAAGACAGTCTTATAAACCTCTAAAAATATCTGAGGTTGAATTGCCAGTGGTGGACATTGTTGCTTTCTGTCTGTGGTACACTGGAAATCCACAGGTATGTCCTTAGCTGTATGTTAGGGCTTCAGCTTTGTAGTTGACACTGTATCCTGCTTCTACTTTGGGTTCCAGCTCTATGTAAGTTTAAATTCCCAGGGCTCATGCCAGCCCTCATTTAGGTGCCTTTGCACTCAGTAAAGTGGCATCATCTGTCTCTTCTGCATTATCTTTCAGGCTGAGGCAAGGTGGACATACCTGGGCAGTAGAGAAGGTCTTGCTTAACCAAGAGCCACTAGAAGCATTGGGGTGTGTGATGCAGATGCTGAGCTGGATGTCTGTGCTCACGTTTTCCTGAATGAGGTGGTTACCACCCATGCCTCATCAGCTGCTCTGCTCTGCTCTGGCTCTGGCCCTGGCACAGCCTCTCTGCGCGTCTGTGCTGCCATCCCCGCGCTTCTGGGAGAGCGTAATGGGGCAGATGGGGACCATGCACGAGATCTCATCTTGTCATTGCAGGTTCTGTTGACACAGTCTCTATGCCGTGCAAAGAAACTGCCTCTGCTTTCCTTCTGCAGCAGCTTTGCAAGCAGACTGTCACATACGCATTGTTGTGCCTTTAGCTAATCAGTTCTGGAGAGGAAACGATGTACTAGATAATCTGGGCATGGACCATTTATATTATCATCATCTTGACTACAAATTACCTCTTCATTCTAAGAAATGCTTCTGATGCGATGCTTGGAGAGACATTTCAGTAAATTTGTTCTCCAGAAAAGAAACGTTAATGAAAAATATTGCTGTCACAGTCATAGACATGTTTAGTCTTTAAAACCCACGTAGCATCCCGCAGTCCTCAATTGACAAACAATAAAAAATAAATTCAATACCCACACAAGCCATCATCATGCAAGGAGCTTTTATAAATATATGGTTCTACAGCAGCTTGAAATGCCATCTTCTGCACAGGCTTTAGATATATTTGCCACATTAAATAATAATTGTATGTAATTGAACACACTTAATGATAACTCCTTGCCTACTACAGAATGTCTACTGAATTCTAGTGGCCTAGTGTGACTGAGGTCATGGTACATAAATCTAATTATAATCCCAAATTAAACTTAAATATACTTGTTGTGCAATAACAGCAAAGTAGGAAAATTAAACACAGCCTCCTCCCCAATGTAGCTTCGAGAGCTTGGAAAATTATAGCTCTATTGGTCAAATTAGTTGCATAGGAAGTTATTTCTGGTCCATTGAAATACTTGTATTAATGCCACACACTGTATAACAGTCTGTTCTTGTGATCTTTTGAAACTCAAAGCATACATCTCTGACAAAAATTTTAGAGATGTTCTGTGATGCACCTGAGATTTTTTTGCGTTGTATGTCTGAACAAAAATTATTAATGCAGACATATGTTATTTGCAGAGATAAGCAAGTTACTCATATTCTGGGTTGCTTTATTTTGTTGGTTATTTGGTTGTTGCTCGCCCAATACCACACCTTATAACCTCTGACTCTCTAAAAAATTGCTTTCGTGCTTTGCTTTTATGGAGGTTTTTATGTTTAGAGCCCTTTCCAATCTTGAGAGAAATTAAATTTCTTTCAGTATCTTTTGTCTTGAAGTGTGAATTGTTTAGCATTATGACTTCGTTGCATTTGAGTCACACTGCTGTATAATGGTTTTTCTTTGTCACTTGTTCATAGGGCAAAGACCAGAGTAAGAAAACAGTATTTGGAATGCTAAACAATGGGGAGATTCTTAGGTTTTACAGAAGAAAGGGCTTTTAGAACCTAAGGCTTAAATCTAGCAAATTCTGGCATTATTAATCATCAGTTGACTACTTCTCCAGATGAGAACTAACCCCATCAGCACTTGTTAGCAGCTGTGCACACTCCCCTGCAATCTTCTGTTTATGATTTAATTTCCAACATGTTTTGACTAACAGGTTGTATACCTGTTGAAATCAAATACAAAGAAGTGTGGTAAAAGCTGCCTGAAACAGGATACATGAACTCTGTCTGCTAGTAAAATTAAATTATTAATGGTTTAACTTCTTTTTTTTCTTTCCATAGGATTTGAGGTTCCAATTAAATCCGTGTTTGGGCCATTGCTTTGCCTGCCAGTACTTAATCTTTTTCGAAAGCCTCATCACTTATCTAAAACAAAAGAAGAACGAGGTAAGGACAAAAAGTAATGAAATGCAGCGTAGCACATCTGTCAAAGGAACGGAAAGTAGCTTTAAAAAAAATCCAGGATCAATGACATTAAAAAATTATTTGTTGAGCACTAAATGTGTTCATGTTAGGCATGTTAATTCTAAGGAATCTGTAAGTACCATCATGTCCTTGCATACGCTGAGGGTTCGGTTGTTTGTGTTCAAGAGATTTTCTGTTGATGTAGCCACAGGATGCAAATGACTGATAGGAATAGTTGCTAAGTGTACCTCTCTGTACTACTGAGTCCTTTGTGAGATTGTTTGACATCTTGATACTGAGCTGTTGCACATAGTTAACATTTCTGAAGTTCACTTTAAAATTCACTTTTGGGTCAGTCTTGATTTATGTTCTTCAAATGTGCATGATGCAATAGCGGGCACTGTATTAAAAGACTTAACGAGTTTCAGCACTTGGACCTGTACTGTCCTTTGTTGTTGATAATAGATCGGCCTGAAAAACATGGAATTGACTTTTGCTATGTCACTTAGGATTGCAATAACATACAGCAAGGCAGGCATAACTAGAGGTGACAGAGAAGAGTAGTAAAGTGATTTGGCCTTGACAGGTTAAGGATGTAAGGCAGATATGGTTTGAAAAATATAAGCCTTTCCTGAGCTGCAAAAGTATAGCCTGCAGTGGCCACCCCTGCAGCCACTGCTGACATGCACAAGAATATTGGGATCTCAGTTCTTTTTTTTTATCCACTCATTTTTTCTGCATTCTCAGATCCCTTCCCAGCGTAAAGTTCAAACTAATATTAGCTGGTGCAGAGCAGGCTCCCTGGCTCCTTAATATGCTTTCACCTCAGGGTCCTTATATGAAAACCAGCAGGTTAGAAAGTTTGTTGGCCTCTCACCTTTTCAACATAAAATATCATGTATTTGTTTTGGAAGTGTTAACCACGCATCTGCTCTAGAGTCTCTCTCAAGGATGCTATTTATAATTTTGCTTTTCAAGCTGTGTAAAGGGTGTTATTAAGTAGCTGGGAAAAAATGTTTAATCATCAGACCATGGAAAGCCATAGGCCAGGCAGAAAATTGCCAGTGCTATTTGTCAGCAATAAGTAAAATTGGGTTCAGTAGGTGTGTTTTTAAAGCACATGAGTCACTAAGGAGAGTTTACCTCCACATCCAGAGCTGCTGATGGAAATAGCTCACTGATACAAGCATTCCTGAAGTGTTTCCTAGAATTTCTATCAGAAATTACTTTTACACGTGTAGACTGTTGGCTTTGCTATGTAAATCCTTTCGGTTTGCCAAATAACTTCCAGGTTTCTGAATCATGTCTTGCTGTAACTGTGTCTTACACCACAGTTGTCTTCTAGGTTTCCCATCTATGTCATCACTAAATTCTAAAATTTAGCATCTGCTAAAATTTCTCATTGTATTGGTCCCTCAGAATGAAAAAGATGATGAAACAACAAACATTTGTATAATTTAATAAAAATTACTCCCTACTATTGCTTACAGAAGCAAGATGGGGTACTTGCATGGAATCAGTTACCAACAGGGTCCATCTTCAAAAAAAATAATTAAGCTCTAAATTAACTACTCTTAATAGGATTTCCAAAAAAAGCACACTTGATTTGTCTGTAGCTCTTCAACTTTCTTTCAATTCCTCATAATTGCATTTCAAAGCTCTTTTTTCAACACATAGACATATCAAATTTAATTTTTAAAAGATTCTCCTTTATTTTCTTGTTTTTATAAAAAATTATTTTTTAACTTCCAAACCTTCCTGCTTCTCCAAAACCCTGTTGGTGAAGCACATTAACAACTTAAAACAGATAATCTTAGTAATTATTAGCTTCTTATAAACATAATTATCTTGTGAAGCGTGCAGATGACATTGAAAAAAAATCTTACACTGAAATGGTGCCTTAAATGGGTTATGTGCTAACTATGTATGCAGTTTAATTGGGACCCCTACTGATACTGAAAATAATCAGTTTTGTTGTGGTTTCAAACAAAATCAAGACTTAAATGATTACAATGATGTATATGGGATGTCTGTGTGTTTGTACCCCCCAGTAATTTTTAACTCATTCCCTGACATAAGGGATTTTTTGAGCCCAATGACTGAAATCAAAATAAAGATAGAATTTTGAGATGAAATTGTTCCTAACATTCTAGTGAAAATACATGGCTTTGCAGTGAAAAAAAAGGATATTTAAAATACCCTGACTAAGGGAAGGCCGCTTTGTGAGCTTCTCTGAAATATTCTACAACAGAAAGAGACCTGATTAATGTGCCACGTTTGGGAGAGGCATTTTAGTCAGAATCTGCGCCTTTCCAGCATGGCAGGGTCCACGGTGAAAGTCTGTGAATGCAGGGAATTTCCAGGGTTCTGCTCAAGAGATCAAACTGGCTTCCTCCTTGTGTGCTCTGAATAGCTCCCTCTTCCTCACAGTACATGTATCCTGTCTGGAAGACGCTGATATTTGATGTGAAAACCAGTCCTGCAGCAAGAGGAATGTTTACTTCAGGTTATAACTTCTGTGTTTAAAACCAAATGGCATTATCGTGCATGTGGTTGGCTGGGATCATGTTTATGGTTTATCATGTTTGCTGTTTCAAATGCAAACACAGAAAAATACCTGTTTTGCTTGTGGGGCTGCTTATTGCTCTCATCCAACAGTAACAAACCTTATGCTACAGATGAAATAATGTGATTTATCTGTGTTCTTAAGTGTGCTAGGTATGTGATTAAACATCACTCTCATAAACCATGTCTTATGCTGTGATTTTATAAACTCCTGTTAGCTTGTACAATCAGGGAACTTCTTAAGCACACGAAATAGCTGTCAGCATGTGGCTCCTCGCCACTGCGAAGTCTTTATAGGGTTACAGGCCTTCAAGATGAAGTGTGGTTTCCTGGACAATTTCTGTAATGGATCTTTGGGGTATTCATACTTTCAAGACATATGTGGATTTATATGCCATAAAAGATAAAGCGTGCTTTACAGTTTCCGTTCTAGATACAGCACCACTTACAATGCTTGAGGTTGCATCCATACCGTGGATAGTTTGCTCTGAGGATCTTAAACATTCATTTCTACTGGTCCTCATATCAGAGATTCTCTATTAATATTGCTATAGTGAAACAGGAGAGTGACTGCTGGGAATCTCCAGGCAATCAATGAAAAATGCTTGGCAACAACACTGCCTTTTTCACTTTCATTAAAGGTTGTGAAAGCAATTTACAAACATTAATAACACATTACAGTAACCTCCTGAATCTCTGTGAGCATTTAGTTCCAGAAAATTTAACCTAAGGTAGAAATAGGTAACAGCTATGCTATGACAGTGGAAACTGGCCATTACTTTTCTGGCCTCCCATTTTTGTGGATCCTCTTTGACATCCACGAAGTTTTGTTTCAAAAAATGCTTATGGTTCACAGTTTCCAATCTCTAGACTCTACTTTTTGAACCTAATCTTTGGTTATTTCTTCAGGGGTCTGGTCTGTCTTGAGCTTTTTAACAGCTTGACCTAAATTTTGAAAGAATCTGAAGAATGAGAAGGAAAAAAACCCACTAACACCACCACTTCCTGATAGCAGTATTCATCTTGTCGACGTATAGAAACTTCTTTAGAATGATTGTGCTCAATGTTCAATCAGTTTTACGCTGTTGAAAGTTTAGACCCAATGAAAAACTAGCAATAAGTAGGAATAGTCAGCCATTCAAATGTCAAATAGCAAAGTCTTTGCTGAGTTTGACAGGCCTCTTTTTCTTTTTTTCTTTCTTCCTCCCTCCTCCATTATTCCATAAATATCTGAAGTTTTACAGTGTATTCTGTATGTTAACATAAAACTTTTGATTCTAATTTACTACACCTAACCATGATGGCTTAATGTAGGGTAGTAACTACTGAATTATCCAGTGTCAGAATGTGCTTGCCAAGTAATTCCAAGACATGACTACAGAGTCAGTGTAATTTACAGAGATACCAAAGCAGACAATGGTACATTTTATTCCTTATTCTTTTGTGTAACAAAACCTCATTTTGATATTAATGGAAATCTATGATGCAAAGGTTATATTTTTCACAATGTCCAGTACTATAAATCACATTTAAATGTACACTATCATTTGAATCGTGATCTCATGAACTCTCCTTGTTCCTACTTATAACATCAAAACATCATTTTTAAGGACAGAATAAAAGCACTTTTTGGAGAAAACTTAGATTATTTAGCAGTGAAATTTCATTATTCCTTTAATTATTTACATAAAATTAAAAAATGGAGTTGCTATAGAATTTCAGCAATGCAATTTTTCAGTAATGCACCATGGAGACAATTTCTTGCAACATTCCAGAGCTCTGTCCTTTGAGATAAATGCTTTTTTCAGTTCAAAATATTTTACAATCATTAAAGTATTATTTTACAAGTCACTGATGTATTAAGTTGGCTTAATCATCTGTCTGAACTTAGTCTTCCAAAACGACATGTGGTAGGGATGTTTCGTGATTCTTCCAAAATCTGGAAACCAGTGAATCAGTAACAGGAAAGATAAAATGAAAAATTCAGAAGATCAATGCTGACCAAAGACCAGAGATACTTATAGTATTATTATATTTTTGGTTTTCTGCCTGTAGGCCACAATTTTATAGATAAAACATTTTTTGGAGTAAGTAAAGCTGATCACTCTATACCATAAATAATGGTTGTATGTGTTTTTTCTAGCAGTAGAAGGATTGTGAGTACCTTCTGTGATATATTTTGCTAGCATAAAAAAAGCAATAAGTGATTAAATATGTATCTTCTGCCTGACACATTTCACTTGTCCTTCCACAAAAGTAATCATATCCTGTTCTTTTCATCTTCTGTCTGTTAATGCTTTCCAGCAGAAGGAAGGCCTGTGGCACCAAACAGAGCTCCCAGGGTATGTGAATGCTGCTGGAGCTGAACACTTTGGTGCCTGGTTTAAAAGAAAATCAGCACTGAGTCTTCCTCTTAGGCTGCCAGTGAACATGGAGGTTACAAATTTCAAGGCACTAGAGGAATTTAAATCATGTTAGGCACAAGAGCTCAAATGTGCCTTTTATCCCAGTGAAATCCTGCCAAGGCTTGCAGGAAGATGGTCATTTCCAGATCTTTTTCTCAAACTTCCAAGAGTGTTTGTGCCCATGTCTGAACTCACTGTGCCCTCGAGCTGGGGCCATGAGACCGAGCACAGCATTCACTCTGCTCCTCAGTAGCACATGATTGTTAAAATACTGCTGTCCAAGTGCAGCTTCACTTAGGATTACATATAATGGTGTAGTAAAAATAGTAATAATTTTAGTAATCATTTTTCTAAAAGCTAATGAATAATAATATCAAAATTAATATTATGAGCAGCTTATTCTTTGCTTGCCACAACCTTTACTGCAACTCCTCTTCTCTCTATTCCCAGATAAATTATTTTGAGATTTTCTTGGGTTCTAAATGTTACATAGCTTTCAAGTAGCTTAGTATACAAAAGTTCTGTCTCTAGAGACTTAGATAAAACTCTGTGTAAGTAGATTGATCTCATCTTAATCCCTGGTAGGCATTCTTTCAAATCTTAAAACTACTATTGTAGTCATGTCAAAGTAATTTTTTTGTTTGTTTGTTTAACCCAAGTAGTTCAATATTTGGATTAAAAAAGCAGAAGAACAGGTTCTGCAGGCCAGGACTTAGTAGGTGAGAAAGTCATAACAGGGGTAATGTAACAGTGTCTTGGTGGCACCATCCTTTCTTGGACATGTTAATTACAAGTGAAAAAAAAAAATTTTAAAAAGGTGTCAAGTATAGGGAGAAACTGTACAAAACCAAAACAAGACAGCGTGTGTAAACTCTTAATTTAATTACTGCAGATTTATTTTTGTTTGTATCTGAAACACAGACAGCAGGATTGTATTTGCTAGAAAAATAGATCATTTTAATGCAATCAGCTTGTCTTTGTATTTTCTATTCCTTCATTTAAGAATATTTTACATCTAATTTTCATCATAAAAAACATATTGAGATAGTAAAACTGAATATATCCAAGCTGGTTTAGCAGCATGACTTGCTCCTTATAGTGTTAAGAAGTTTAGGGACAGGAACTCGGGGAAATTAGATTTTTCAGGGTATTACTTCCCCTGACTCCTTCAGTAATCCCTTTGGAAAAATTTGTTCTCTCACATCCCCAGTGTCAGGAAGACTCTTTCAACTGGATAGGTACAGACATGCTACAGTCACCCAGCTCTCACCTTCCATCAGTGGGATGTGCACAATTTGCAGTTTCAGCACAATATTTGTCCAGTGGATCTCTGCCTACGTGCAGGCCGGCTGTATAAGTAGGAATGGAAATTTCAAACCTGTCTCAGCGCATCTCACCAGAGTTCAGGCAGCAGCACCCCGACATCAGCATGCTGGGCACTCAGCCGTGCCTTTGCTCAGTGCTCTGCCACCCCCAAATTTGCCTTAGGCAGGGCATGGCTGCAGTCATTCCTTACTCAGAGCACTTTGAGATTCTCTTCCAGAAATCTGATGGGAGAACTACTGGGAGCCATCAGCTGTTAGAGAGCAAAGCAAATTTCTAGAAGAAAGGTTACTTGCCAGTATAGGCTGTTGGAGCACTTGACACCCACCTTCACACTTTGCTGCTTTTTTCCTTCTCAGTCTCTTTAAAATACAATTACACATTCACCATCTGAGAACAAGGGACAGGAATTGCTCCAAGTGTTGGTATGGAAGGGATAGAGTATGTGCTGCAAGAACCACTTCATGGCAAGGAGCAGATTCTGCACAAGCCGCTGGTCCCTGCAGGTTTTCAGATACAGAGCAAGCTTGGCTGCACTGTGTCGAAGTGGCAGCATTCAAATTCATGTATAGACAGTCCAACCAAATAATACTGGATGGGCATTATCAAGGCCATTGGAAAATAGAAGTATAGACAGAGATCGGGGGAAAGATTGAATTATAATTCAATAAGCCCATATTTATAAATTATCTAGTATCTATAGCACTTTAAAATAGGATTTATTTGCTTTAATAATTCATGGAAAGTTCATAGCAGGTAATTTATTAATAATACAGTGTCATCAGAATGGATTTTGCCCAATTCCTATTTCTATTCTATTCAACCTACTGATCTTTTTTATGACAGCAGCAAGAAGCTCAGTTTTAAACAGTGAAAGGAAGCCTATTACCTTGTTTTCAAAATAAAATATGGAGATAACTGTGGAATACAAAGCTTCTGTTTGAGGTCAGGAATAGCTACAAACACAGAAGGAGCCACTCATTTCTCTTCAGATTATCACTAAAGGTCACTATGCAGAAAAATACTGAAGTATGTGGGCACTTAGATTTGAGTCACGCCACTAAAATCAATGGAATTACTTTTATACTTATTGGTATAATTATCCTATTAAGACATTTACTTAAGTGTTCTGCTGATTCAGAGCCAGAATATACAAGCACACTGCAAAGGGAAAGCCTGTCACATTGGAAAAGTATAATTTGCAGTGTTTACCAAATTCTTTAATATCCCGTTACTATTTTCAGCTGTTTCATATACTCTTACTGCATAAATTAACATTGCCCCCACAAGAAGCGTGTAGATACTGGTTTGAAAATGATGGTTTTATAGCAGTGGCAATCAGTAGGAAAAGCCTATTTATTTTTTTATCTGCATTCAGAATTTTGTCTTGTTTTCACTAAGTAGGTTTCTCAAGCTGCAATACTCTGACACTGTGCCTGAAACAATTTTCTGCAGAACAACGAATCTTGATGTGTTCAGGAAAATACAAGCCAATATCTGGTTAGTGATATTGCTAAAGAGATTAAGATGGTAGTTCTTAAGAACGTAGATCTGTTTGTTTCACTAAGAAGATTATAAACAAATATGCACCAAGTGTGTCATTCCAGCTATGATGATTTCATATAAGCACTGTAACAAGTGAAAAACTGATAAAAGTTGGAAGCAATGGAATGAGTTGACTAAGTCCATATCCAGAACTACACGCTGTAAAGCTCAGGGGATTTTCCATTACACTCTGCTGGTGAAGCCAGACTTACTGGTGGCTATCACAGTTTCTACTACATGTGTGTATGTGTGTACAGCCCATCTGCTTTGTAAGTTTTAGGAGAAAGGAGTTGAGAGACTCCTGTTGTGATTATATTTTTAAGTGAAGGATGCAGTGCACTGAATGTGCTAAATAGTGTTTAAGCACAAATGGGCTACAGACCAAGAACTAAATCTCAGCAGCATTTGCTTTGGTTTATGCTGCTGCCATAGTGGGTAAGTGCAGGAGAACTGGCACAAGAACGTACAGATGAGGTTTGTGTTTGATGTTTAGCACTGTCAGTTTGAAACTGTTGAGAATGATGGGTACCACTGTCGGTGGTGGCTGCAGTTCCTGGCTCTCTCTGAAGTTATGTGAGAGAGGAGGCGTATTTATCACTTGCTTCCACAGAAAACCAGTGTCTTATGTTTGTGTGCTGTCAGTCTCACATGGGTAGTTGTTAAATCTGGCTAGAGAGTATTCATCAGTAATTATCAGCAATTTTATGGGAAAATAGCAAAATGACTTTGGAATGAGATCTGGTGACTTCTAAAATGTGTTTTACAAAGCTATCTATATACTTAATTAAACACTATTTTCTCCAAAATTATCACTTCTGATTCAGATGTTGCCTTAATCTTTTTTTCTTATTTGGAAAGCAGAGTAAAAAATATTCATGGTTTAGGGTTTTCTTTTAAAATTATATTCCTTTTTTTGACTGAAAATCTTTCTCAAGTTCTCTTTGTCAATATTTACTATAAATATCAAGCATCTGATTTACAAGAGGATCCCTAACAGTCTTCTGTTGATGGCTGCGTAGAATTTTACCAATTGCATGGGATCTTCTGTTTTGGGCAGTTCTCAGACTTTACTTGGTACAAATCTTCTTATAGGATCATGAGATAACCAGTACGACTGAGGTATGACAGTGTTTTATGATTCTTCTTTAAGTCAATACATTTTCACTTTTAGAAAAATCAAAATATCTCAATAAATGTAGAAAAGGTTTATGGAATCATAATAATTGATTCATTTAGACTCTGATTTGTTTTCTTTGCTTTTGAGCATTGCTTGCATGTAAATGTTGGGCATTACCCTAAAACGTGTCTTGTACCCCTTGGAGATTCCCCTTATCTAATGATGAAAAGGTTTTCCTGCCTTGTGTGTTACTGAATCAACATTATTCAAATAGGTGTGTGTGTGCACATTTCAGGGTTTAGGAGTATGCAAAGGCATAGTATTTGATTTAAAGAAATGAAGTGCTGAGTTAAAACACAAAAGCAGTGCTTTGTAGTAGAACATCCTGTATCCTCCTCACTTTCACATACATTAAGTACAAACCATTAAAATAGCAGCAAAGTTAACATGAAAGGTATTTCCAGCTACACATCACAATAAAATACCTAGTCTCATGCATCTGCACACTGGGAGAAGAGGAGGGAGAATTTTATTTTTAAATCTTTCTAGCAAAACTGTTACTGATCTTCAGACATTTGTCTTTTTATTCTTTCCCTTACCAATTCTCAGCCAATGGACAAGGACACACTATTACTACTTCCTGTGTTATTCGTTCCTTATAAAACAATCTGTTCTTTTAGTGGCACTTGTTATTAATCAAGGTTTTTTTCCTTTCATTAGATTTGTTGTTGGCTCAATCACTTCAGTGTATGTAATCACTAACTTTTTCCATTACGCTGGTGAATAGGTGCTCATATATGTCTGTCAGAGGGATGCTGATGCATTTAGTATGATGCTTTGCAATTTCAGTGAGAACACTAATGGTTGAAGTGTGATTGCTGTATTTTTTTTTTATTATTATTTGAGAGGAAAAAACTGTAATGCGTTCCCCTTCGAGAGAAAAGAGAGAAGAATGATGGAAATTTCCCAACTCAAATTATTTTTCTATCATTAAAATGTTGAAAAGTACCACGGAATATTCAGCAGAATCAATCATTTCATAATGTATCTGCAGAGGCCCTGGACTTGCCTATCCTAAAGAGAATGCTGGAAAGGCTAAGGTATCAATTTTGTACAATAGTCTGTGTATTTGCAGAATATAGCACTAAAATTCTCACTGTTACAAGTGAAATGGAGGAGGAGGGAGGGTGTGTGTACATAAAACCTTTATTGACATGGTATTGCTTTCTGTGCAAAAAATGGTGCTGTTTCTGTGTGGAACAAATAGAAAGACAAGAGATGCAAGACATCACTGAGTAGGTATTTATGATATATTTTAATGCAAAAAGGCAATTGCTTAGATAATAAGAAAAAAATTTGTGACAAATATTAAAAAAAAAAAATCAGCTTTTTCATGCAAATGATGCATGTTCTCCAACAGTTGTAGATTGTTCTGACAGGATACTTTCAAACCAGGACTAAATAAATAAATATTAAATATGCTACACAGCCCTGTTTTTAAAATTGGGCTTCTCATCACATTTTCTCCTTGAATTTTTCGATTACCTTTTTCTTAATTTCCACTGATGGCTGCACTTTTCCTTTCCAGATCTCACATATTAACTGGTGGGGTTTTTTGTTTATTTTCTTTCTTTTTTCCATTTTTCACCTGAGCCTTACGGTTTTCATTCTTTAATACAGGAAATTTCTGTCTTTTCTCCCTCCTTAGTAATTTTTTTGTAGAGATCTGATGAGGAATCTTCCATTCCCACAACTCCAAACATTTAGCTTTCATTATTAGCTTTTTCTCTTGAAGTGATTCTGCCCCATCGCTGGATTTTACCTCATCTGACTCCAGCAGTCAAAGCATCTTCCAAACTGCCAATATAGTTTGGTCTTTATCTCTTAGCTCATTCAATCTATCCTGTTTACCCTTTGCATATTTTCCCCAAATCAGGTTTTCACCTTTTAGCTTTGCTTCTTTTCCCATGCTATTCCATACTTCTGTTGACTTCTTACCGTTTTTTCCTTCTATACTTCAGGACGTTCCTCAGAGCCAGCTCTAATCCTCCTTACACATTCATGTACTCCACTAGTGAATCTCCATCCTGACTTGTTGGATAATAAACTATTTGTGAAAGAGATCAACTGTACTATTTTCAGTCTTATGTGTTTACTGCAGTACTTAAAGACATACTATGGCCCTCCTTCATCACTGAATTTGGCGACTGATGCCGTAAAACTGGAACTTAAAAATAATTAAAAATTATTATTACAAACCTAACATTAGTGATAAAAATATAATTCTCAGATTATTCAGATGATTTTATTTATCCTGGATATGCACATCTATCGCTAAAACAGGAATTTTTTTCTAATATTTTATACTTCATCTCCTAATACGGAAATTGAGGGTCTGGTCCAGCTTTCAGGCCCATAATTCAGAATGGGAATTTGTCCCTTTGTATTTGATTCATATGTCTTAGCCACATCCTATCAAGCAGCATTTTGGTGAGCATCATATAAACAATTATCTTTCCTTAGTTTTCTGTGAGTGTGATAGCTGATTTCCAGAGGAGCTGGAAAGGTTCCAAGGTGCCAGCCCTTTTGCTGAGGACAGCAGGCTGTCTGTGCCCTGCTGGCACTGCCCTTCTGACACCTCATTCCTGCACGTTGTGGCAGAGGTGTGAAGAGAGCAGCTGGGGCTCCTGTTTCAGAAGGACGCATTGCACTGCTGCCCAGGGCTTCTCTCCCCCCCAACAGCAGCCCTGAGCCCTCACTGTTTCATCCACACACACTTTGAACTATTGCATGGAAGGTAACAAATAATGATGTTCATAGTATTTTGAATTTGATGATTTCATGCTATGATCGTTCTTGATACGGTTACAATGTCAGTTCTTAACACTCTTACACTCCTATCTTTGGGCCTACTGGCTCGTTGGATCCCAGATGTATGTTTTCATATTTCTGTAAGAAAAGAAAGAAAATCGAATTAAGTACTTGAGTATACATTTCATTTTGGTGCAGCATGGGTCATTATGCTGTGTAACTACCATTTGGAAATGGCTGGTCTATAGACCCTGATGGGCCTTTGCCTTGGAAGGCTTCTAAAAGCATTCTCTCCCTCCTGGGGGCTCCTTGCTTCCTGTGGGGCACCTCACCTGTAGCTGGAGCTTGGAAAACATGAGTGAAACCTGCCCCATCCACAAGAGAGATCCCAACCCAGCTTGAGTAGGTACCTTGTCAGCATGGATGAGCTGAGCGATGGCATCCCTACTCAGATTCTGAGGGAACCTGGGAATGAAGCTTTGCAGATGAGTTACAAAGCTGGACTAATTACAAGGGCACCACTGTGGGACAGGATGATGCCACACTGTCTGGCTACAAACTCTGCAGGAGCTCCTGACTCACTGTTTTTCAATGAAGACATTATTAATAAAGAATAAATTTTTCTTCCTGTAGAGATTTGATGTCGGCAGATGCAGCCCTCTGCTCTTGGCCCTGTTTGTTACCTATGCTGCACATTCAGCTGGGTGACGCACAAGGCCTAGGCGTAAAATTGCTACTTATCCCAAGATAATTATCTTTAATATTTTTTTTAATATGTCTTAATGCTTTTATTAACATTCTGAGAAAAATAGAAGCTTGTTTGAGGTACAAGATATTCTGCACTGTATAATTTATCTCTGTGTACTTTCTAAAGTTAATGAAGTTATTGAATAATCACACCACATCCCTTGCAGCTTTGTTGGCTTCTTGCATATGGGAAACAGGCAGTGATATATTAGAGGCTCTCTCTTATAGAAGAAGTGTGGATTATATTAACAGACATTGTGCAGTTATATTTTGAGTTGCACAACTAATGGTATTTATTGGTTTTCTTGTATTTTGTTTTGCTTTCATTTATCTCTGCTTTGGCTTGTATATATCTGAACAGTGTAGTGTTTAATTGCCAATAGAATTCAGGCTGAAAGACAGCTTTCACGGAGTCCTGGTCTAAGACCAAAGTAGTGTATGAACCTGAGGCAAGGAGAAGAGGAAGCAGGAAGGAGCATATGGGATGTGGCTAGAAATTATTGTGTTCTTTATCTGCCTGTTGGAACATGAGGCTTTAACTGTGCAATCTGAGGAAAGCTGTCTCTTCTGGATCGTTGCCTTCTCATTGTTACTTTTCTTCCGCTCAGTTATTCTCACACTTTAAATACAGGGTCTGTCAATAATGTGTTTTAAATAAAAGTAAAAATAAGTGAATTGGATTGGGTGAGAAAGATTTGTGAGAAAGTAGCTATAACCAACAGCTGCAGGTTTTTAATCAATTAGATGATTTAAGGTGCAGAACCTCTTAGGTTTTTGCACTGCAGTGGTTCACCGAAGCAAGTAGTTCTTTCCTGAGGAGTTTGTTTCTTCATCCATGATGAAACCTTTCTGGAGCTGAAGAGGAGAAGTTCTATTGTGTAGGGTCCTGTTTTAGTAGTCAGCTGGAAAACTTTAACTAGAGGTATTATATCAGAAGGTCACTCATGTGCCATTTCAGCAATACTTGTCAAAGGTGCTGCCCCCCAAAAGAACAAATTGTGTCGGTGAAGATCTGTTGGAATAGCTAATCTGCAGGAGAAAGTCAACCATGTGAAAGAAAAGGACCAGTTCTGTTTAGAATAGCCCAGTCTTTCCCAAAGAAATGCATTGTTGCACAGTTAATCCAAATATACCAGTCTTGATAAACTTCATTGTTTCATGTGGGATGGTGAATTTTGCTTATTTCAGAAAATCAGCTGTAGACATGATTTCTGATACTATGTGAAAACAATATGATCACAGTTGGAGAAAAAATTCCTGATTAAATAACACACACGGTATCATTATTGAGCTACATGTAATTATAATGTTCATGGACAGTAGGTATACATGCTGCAGTTGTTCTAAAGTATTACAAATAATGCCCTTTGCAAATACTATGATTTTACTGTTGAAACTGGCCTGTGTTGTACCTTAGTGTGCCTGTGCAGGCACTGCCTGGACTCACATCTCTGTTGCTTTACAAATCCACATTTTGTCATAATTGTTTTCAGCCAGTTTCCAAGTATTGCTTTGTCCTTTTCTTGTATGCCATGTTCAAAACAACCTCCTGTGCCACTGGAGATTTATTCTTGGGCCCAGTTTTAATTCTTGGAATGCTACCAAATTTGTGGTTATAAGAAAAATGAGATTATTTAATATTGTTATACACACAACACTTTAAACATAGTCCTGTTCCTTCAATGTGTTTTCACTTTCTTGTAAAGTGCGCCCTTTTTTTTGTATGGCTGGCATGCCCCAGATGTTCAGCAGAGCTGTGCTGAACCAATGCTCAATTTTGATGCTCTCCAGAGGTCTAGATAAGACAGATATTGCAGAGGTGCATCCTTGCTCCATTCATGTGCAAGCAGGCACTTTGCTTTTGTCTGGGGTTGTTGTAGGCTTCCAATGAGGAAGAAATATAAACACACTGATGTGTGATTTGCATCCTTCCTAAATTCGTTGCCTTTCTTAAAATAGTTAGCTGAATTTAGTGCTCAGATTAAAAATGCTATTTCAGTAATCGTTTAAAGGCCAACTGGTGAGGCACTAAACAAAAGCTATCATGTTTGTAGAGCAAAAAGCATTTTCTGTAACAGCTTCTTGCTATTTGTTGATGTGCTGGGGAATGGGAAGGCTTTGAAACCTACTCCATGAATCATTCCCAGCATTTCATGTTACTGAAATGTGAATATTACTTTTAAATGTGTAACTATACTATTAGAGCCTTCTGTGATTTAGAGAGATCTTTCAGAATACTAAAAAGTCATTATTTACTTTCTTCCAGTCTATTAGTGCAGAACAACGCTCACAGTGGCTCTGTGGTGGCAGAGTTGATTGGTTCTCAGTGGACTTGTCTTGTTAATAGGAGAAAAGAGGCTCTTGCTGGTATTTCTACTCCCACCTGGACCACGACTTCTCTGGACAGCCAATTGTGCTGCGTTTGATCAGCCTCCCTGGTGTGACAAAGCAGGGATCCTCACACCCTTACCTTAAATAAGTGCCTGCTCCTCACATGTGCCAGAGCTTCCAGAGTTTACCAGGAGTGGAGACTGAACAGCAGGAGTCACCTTCAGCTCAGTGAAACCCCAACCTTATAAAGCTGGGGTAACTCCAGCCTCAGCAAGGTCAGGCAGCCGTGTTGGATCTCATCATTTTCCCCTTCTATGCTCCTTGCATGTGCTCATGGAGCTCAGAGATATTTATATGATGGGGCTTGGATCACTTTGTCTCCTAAAAATGGAGTGCACACTTTGTCTCATCGTTAATTAAACATTAGAGGTGCTCTTACAGAAGGCTGGTGTAGGGTAATTGTGTTTCTGACACAGCTGCAGTGAATGTGAACTGTTTGAAAGCTTTGCTGCAGTAGCTGTGCTTCTGCAGCCACGAATGAATGAAAAAGAAGTGTTGCAGAGGTGCTGTTTGCATACAGTTCCTTGCAATACTGCTGCCAAAGGCTATTTATTGAACTTTAAATACACGTGTAGCAGCTGTCGGTAGCTGTATCTGAAATGGCAAGACAGACCAAGTCAAGACCTATACAAAAATACAGGTTTCATTAAGTTTTAAACCATTTTTCTAAAATCAGAAAAGCTATATTTTCACCTGTTTTTATTAAACTAATGTCCATTAAAAGCCCACTACTGTTAATTTGACTGTACGTTTGACATCAGCAACAACAAAAGGCTAATTCAATATTTCTTTAAATTGCTTTGGTTACATTGAAGATAGAGTTAATTTTCTCCTTAGTAGCTGCTCCAGTGCTGAGTTTTGGATTTAATATGGGAGTAATGTTGATAATACATGGATTTTGTGGTTGTTGCTAAGTAGGGCTTCCCAAAGTCAAGGATTTTTCAGTGTCTCATGCTCTGCCAGTGAGCAAGTGCACAAGATGATAGGAGGGAGCATGGTCGGGACAGCTGACCCAAACTGGTCAAATGCTCATGGTTTGAGTGAGAGTTATGTGGTAAAAATGATCTTAACAAACAGTGTAAAATTGGTGGTGGCCATTTATATTATGAATCACTAACAATTGAATAATATCTAGTTTATTTTCTTCGGGCTATAGTATCTATTTTATGAACGCCCTTGTACTTCATAAATCATTCTCAAGACCAAAAGGGAGAAAAATGAAAAATCCATTTTCCTTCAACCCCTTGGGTCTTTATTTAATTTTTAATGAAATAAAGAGGATATTTCATCAATGGCAGCAATGGAGTAATGGCTTTAAACTGAAAGAGGGTAGGTTTAGAGTAGATTTAAGGAAGAAATTCTTCTCTTTGAGAATGGTGAGGCACAGGCACAGGTTGCCCAGAGAAGCTGTGGATGCCCCAGCTGTGGAAGTGTTCAAGGCCAGGCTGGAAAGGGCTCAGAGAAATCTGGTGTGGTCAAGGTGTCCTTGCCCATGGCAGGGGGTTAGAATAAGATGATCTTTAAGGTCTCTTCCAACCCAAACCAGTCTATGACTCTGATTCTGTGAGAAAAAAACTTGAACTATGACCACTGGAAAATCCAACCCACAGACCAGAACAAACAAAGCGAAAGAGCTGCCTTGAGACACAAACCAAATTTGAAATCAAATGGAATTTTTGAAACATTTAAAGTTTTAGCAGTTACTTGATTTAGCCATGAAATATTCTTATATAGCATACAGCAGAACACAGACAGCCAATGCTAAGCATTTATGTGATTTTTAGCTGGCATAATATTTATTTAGGGCACAAATCTATCAATACTGTATATTTACTTCCCAATTCTGGCTCACATGACGATGGGAGATCTGGGATCAGAACAACTCTGCCTTTAATGTGGTATTTGTCCTTTGTCCGCATGGTAGACACTGACTGTAAAGCTGTGTATATGTCATAGAGACAACATCACTCAAATAGCTCAATTATGTTAAGTCCAAATAGTCCAACACGTTAATATTGTGTGAGAACAGAAAAATATTTTTCTTCTGTTCATTTAAGAGTAAGCTTTCAGTTTGAGGCACAATAGCGTCATGAAACAATCTGATTTAGCCTCCTGTGTATCACTGACCCTCGTATTTTTCACATGTACCCTTTTATTTTATTTTGTTTTGTAAACACTGATATTATGTAGTTCAATCTCCATCTGATTCTGATTTGAAAATACTAAGAGGAAAAAAAATGTAGTGGTGTTGGGAGGGTGGTGACAGTATCATTTATGTTTTACTTCAAAGATTAATCAACCTTAAAATATGCTCCTTATTTCCAGGTCAAAATTTTCCATCCTAAAATGTTTGTTCCCAGATTATGTTTTGCAGCTAGACTTACACTTGCTCCTTTCAATTTTATTGTTTTTTCTTAGATGGAGACTTAAATGCCCTGGTGAGCTCTTAGTCCTTTCCTTCATAAATGTTCACGGTTTGGTATTTTCCAAATGTGATCAAATTATTCATTTGTTTTCTTAAATGTGAATCCCAGGAGCAGATACCGTGATTTGGTGCCTATTTTGCCATATTTTGTGTAGTAAAATGAGGAAAAATGTTGTGGCCTTTTTTTCAGAAAATAGGAAATCTTGCTATTCAGTTTTTAGCAGGAAAGCTCCACGTCATGGAGTCGTCATGTTGCTGTTTTACTTTCAGTGACCTTGGTCTTTTGTCAGAAATACACAATGCTTCTTACTTCACTAGGAAATATCTCAGTCCATACAGTAGTCTTCTATACAGAAGAAGAAAAATCTCCCATTCTCACACTAATTAAATTTGCTTTAAGAAATATTTCTATTACAGCCATTATTAACTTGATTTTCAGTGCATCATTCATATTGCAAGCATCTAGTAGGTATCTCATAGCTCTTTCAGAAAGCAGGTGAGGAATCTAGATCATCTCAGTGCATTAGACTCAATCACCTTTATATATTATGGCATTTTAAAGGTCTATTTAAAGAAGAAGAATTAGAGCTTAATTTACATTAATGATCAACATGTAACTCAGTCAAGACTAATGCTTCTCTTTGGCCCTATGCTATCATTCTGAATTATTTCAGCAGGTGTTTTCATACTGCCTGCATTGTAAAATATAAAAATATTCTTTTGGAGCAAAAGTGAAATTGCATCTGTTTCCTTATCAAAGGCACAAATTTACTACTTGCTGCTACTTTACCACTGATGGCAGTAGTACTACTGACTTTTTGCTTTCTATTGATGTTGCTAGAACATGCTGCTGCTCATTTATTTCCTTCTCCAAATGTGCTTTCCATTTGTGTCTGGTATTATGATGCCACTCAAGCCAACTACACGTAGAAGTTGCATATTCAATTGTTGATACCTTTATTACACACAGAACAGGCTGTGAAAATAAAACTGTATTTCAACATCTCTCAAACAGCGTTTGAAAGCTTCATACAGTCTTCAGAATTCCATCTTTGCTGTGCGTTTCCAGCAAAATGACTCGCTATACAGCAAACCTAAACATCCTTCTCACCCATTAGCAGCTGAAACTCTCCTAATAGACAGTGGTTTTTCCTTATGCACTGTGATTAGTTGTTTTGCTGCCTTGGATGGCAGTTCTGCTAAATTTGTATTGCTTCGTGTACTTATGGCTCATTTATTGTTTTTCATCTATTTGCTTACTGAATAGATTTATTACCTTTGCATAAAATAATTCTCTTGAGATAGCTACTTATTTCCACAGAGGATTCTTCGGTTTTAAATTATTCTGCAGCCTTTGGTTTCTATTACTCATATGCAGAAGAATTTTGCTAGAAATCTGCATGGATCCTGAAAAAAAAAAAAAAAAAAAAGAAAGAAACAATAATAATTAGAAGAAACTCAATAAGGAAAAAGCAAACACATTTCATAAGTTATCACATTTAGACCTCTGCTTTCAAAGGAAATTTCCCTGAATGTCAATTTTCTTCCCAGACTAGAAATTCTAGTGTTGCTATGCATTTTCAGAGGAACTCTGAATGCTCAGTGTTTTGAGGAGTTCAGATCACATTTCTTCCTCTAGATACAGGACCAGATTTTGAAAAATAATTAAGCACTGCACAACTGCAGCTTATTCTCAGTCTAGTAAGATTTGATTGTGAGCATGCGTCAAGTCTCTACTCTGAAGCTTCATGTTCTGAAGCTGCCTCACCAGGTTATCAGTACAGAGCAAGCAGCCATTTTGCAGAATGAAACAAAAAAAATCTCTCCAAATTCTATCTTGCTGCAGTAGGTTAAGCCATTTTTGAATGCTTCCAATGTAAATGCAATCTGACCATTTCTTATGAGAAGCTTACATTAGATTAACTATTTAATGAGAGAGTAATTTCCACAGAACACTCCAAATTTCAGAGCAGCCTTTTATAACTTATTGTAGTGTTAAGGGCAGATGCCACAGACTTCTGTATGTTTTGTCTACAAAGACCTAGGTTGAAAATAAACCTGTTGTCACCTGAAATACGTGGTAACCTTGACATTAACATTAGGAAGAGTTGAAAAACATGTTGAAAAACAGATGAGACGTGAATATATTCCCTAGCAACAATGCAGATGCTGAATTACATGAACAGTTGGATACCAGTCTTGTCACAGATATTACATTTCTCTGTATCACTGAACATCAGCTAATTAAAAAGTGCATTTAGCCAGAGGAATTATTTTTATGAATTCACAAATATGCTTTAAGCAAATACAAAGGAAAAGTAATAAAGCTTAATTTACTTATGAACACTCTACCCCATCTGCTGTATACCTGTATTTCAGCATTAGGATGATCCAGCATTATTGTAGTATTCTTTTTTTCAAAATATATTCAGCTCATAAATTCTCACCTTCCCTAGAACATGACTATGAGAAACAAGTTCAAATGATGATGAAATAATTTGTTTTACTTAATTTCCAAAGAACAGTATGTAATGTGACAGCACTCACATATGTTTCTTTAATTCAGGGATTGAATTAAAGAAGCTTCTCATATTTGTATTGCTGGATAAAGTAACTGCCACATCCACTCCTGTGGACAAGTGATTTCCTTAGATAATGGATTTCCTATTTTTTCCAAGACGAAGAATAGGATCAGAGCAGAACAATTACTTTTTTCCTCTACATCTACCAAAATGTCTACAGTCCTGTGGAATTCTTCTTGAGAACATTCTTAAAAGGTGGACACACAGTGACTGCTGACCACAGATCAAGAGGCAGAGTTGTGTAAATCATTCCATTTTATTTGACTCTTTTTCAGTTCTTATTCCAGTTTTCAGAAAAGCAGCTAGATCAAACTAGTTAGTGAGTTTTTTCTTCATGAGTGTCTGCTTAAAAGCTTATTTTCAAGTAAAAAGGATGATGTTTAAATTGAAAGGAGGAAATTATGATAAGCTTATGTTCTGCTCTTTGTAAAGTAGTAATTCACTTGTGAAATTAAGTGAGGAGTGATATACTCTAGGGCTCCTTTTGGGATTTTTCTTCTGCCCCTAGCCCCCAAACAGCAATAATCTGCCATGTAGGATGAATCCTTCAGTCCCAGCAGGGCCTGAGAGGTGTTTGGAGTCTTTACCAGAAGTCAGGAAGTGGGGGTTTGAAACCCTCTCCTCGAGCACTTTGCCTCAAAGAGGTGCCTGCTGTCTATTGCCAGAAAGTCAAGTTATTCCTGCAGCCGTGCATCGACCTGCAGTGCCCTGACACCTGTCAGGAGAGAGTCCCAGCCTCTCTCCAACCAGACGGCGGCTGCTGATAACAAACCATCCTCTCCTGACCATGCCAAGCAAATGATACAATTGTTCTGCACCCTTGGCCTTTCTGCTTTATTTCTAAGTGCTGGAGTAGCTCTCTCCTCAGCTCTTCTTGGCTTCCTCAGCCTCCTAAAATAGCACATTTGATGCACGCTGTCATCCACATACAACACACAGTTCCAGCTTTCCACTGAAGCTTATGATAGTTTAAGTTAATATGGTAAAAAATTAAAGGTTTGTACTGTACCCATTTATGATCCTGCTGTGCTCCCTCTGTACCTCTTCAGCTCCTGTTTAACTTTTGTCACTTGCCAGAAAGGGAAAAACCCTCACCGTGCAGTGCTGGCTCTGACCTGAGTCTGCCTCTTACAGAAATTACTGGCTGAACTAAATTTTATGTGATGTATTCAGAGATGTATGACTATGAAAGCAGAACCAAATAATTTACTGCAAAGAATTTAGCTTTTTATTTAGTGGGAGGGGAGAGGACAATTTTTTTTTATAAGCTACTTGTTCTCCTGGAGCACATTTGCTGTACAGGACATGACATTGCTGGTAGAAGATCATTTGTGACACTTTTACATTTGAGCCAAACAGATGAATATTGATTTGACATATGGAACTAACTCATTTGATAATATGTTTTGAATTCTGAATTACTTTGGGAATGCAGGACTAATTTTCTTAACATTCTTCAAATTCAGTCGACACACTGTTGCAGATATTAATTTCAAAAATATGTTCAGGAACATTCTTTTGAATTGTCCATGTGCCATCATGAATAATAGCAAACCTATGATCTTCTTGTGACATTTCAGTTGTAAAAACCATCCTTAAGTCTCTCCAAATGTATAGTGCTTTTCTACTTTAATTTTAAAAAAACAAGGAAAAAAACAAAAAAAAATTCCCACCACAAAAAAATCTAAACCCAAATCCTTGCTCTTTTCTAACTGTTTCTTATCCCTTGAGCTGTCACCTGGATGGTTTCACATCATTTCACGTTTTTTAATTCAATATGAAACATTTAAGAAACAACTTGATCAGTGTAGAAATATTTCTTCTTTCAAATTTTCATCTTCTAGGGTCAAAAAGTTGCAATACTTCACGTAACGAATCAGTTTAAGGGAACATTTCCCTTCTACACATAAGCTCCCTGTGAATTTTCAGTCTTTCCTTATCTCGTAAAGAGAGCGAGATGGTGAGGAGAGTGTAAAACACCAGGGGCTGGGAACGCAGCTTTTGGATGTGAGGGGGTGATAGGTCAGCAGCAGGCAGAGAGCACTGGGAGACGGAGGAAAATCGACAACTTCCCCAAGAAAAGCTGCAGCTCAAAGGTATTGAAAGGCAAGGATTGCACCTTTGTCTTTCATTTTCTCTTTGATGGTGTTGAACACTGCAGAACATTTGTTCAGTGGAGGATGTAGCCAAAAGAGTTTGTTGCTGTAGACCAAAGAGGTTTTTGGGAGAAAAAGGGAAGAAAGGGGTGCTTTGAGGAATGCTACTTCTATGCCCAGAGGCTCTATATTTGAAGTAGCAGAACTACATGCAAAATGAAAATGACTACAAATCACACCAAAGTAAACAATTTTTTCCTCACTGCTTCCTGAGATTATCCTGCCTTTTATGCTGGTTTGATTCATTTTGGGCTTATGCATCAGGCTTGCGTTTCAGATGCTTCTTTTTTTGTTCTCTCCCTACTTTTCTTTCTTTCGATTTCTTTTTCTAATCTCCAACAGTGCTTAAATCTGTATCAAAATCCAATAAACAATAAATTACCACCAAAATCAGAATTGCATGTAGTGAAATGCATTGGGAGGTTTTGCTGGTAGACATGTCATGGAAGGCTTTCCCAGGTTACGTCTTACCCTTGCACTGAGCCAGGATAGGTCTTTTTTAAATGCTCTTCATAGCTGAGGAATAATAACTGAATTATTCAAAATAAATGAAGTGAGCATCTGCTCTAAGTTTTGGAGGCTATTATTAACAAATGTTGCTAAATTTTAGGAGCCAAGTTTTGAAAACCATTAATATATACTGGTTACCAGCTTAGTAGTACTCCTGGAACTTACTGTGAGCAAAAATTTTATTAATGCAAGAATTATATGCTAGTGAATTACCAGAAGAAAAGACTTTAAGGCATAAAGATCTACACATTTACAGTAGATTAATAAAATAGTGCAGAAATTTGTGTCAGTCTCCGGAAGTCTCACAGACACTTAGAATCACTTTGTTGTGAGAGCCCCTTTGTTATCTCTGGTTCTAACTGGTGCTCAAGGCAGGGCATGTTGGTTCTGTGTTTGCTCAGAACCTTGTACAGGCATTTTGGATAACTCCAAGGATAGAGGTTCAACAAGTCCTCTGGACCCTCGTTCATATCAGGCCAGCTTCATTGTGAGAAGATTTTTTCTTATATTTAGTGAAAATTCCCCACACTCCAGCATCTGTTTGTTGCCTGTTGTCCCATCTGTACCCTCTCAAGGAAGCTCCTTCTCCACATCCTCCCACTACACGGTTGCAGATGTCAATGAATGTAGAGACATCTCCCATGTCTCTTTTCTCCAGGCTGAACAAGCACAGCTCTTGTCCTCTCCTCAAGTTCCATGAGCTCCATCCAACCCCCACCTTTCTAGCCCTTTGCAGGACCTCATTCCAATGCACCTACGTCCAGCTGGTGCTCGGAGACATGAAACGAGACACAGCACTTGGAATGTGGCCTCACAAGTGCGGAGTAGAGGACAAGGACCACTTCTCTCAGGTTTCTGGCTGCATTCCTGCTAATTCTTCCCAGGATGCAGATGGCCATCTTTTCGTTTCAAGGGCACACTGCTGGCTCTGGTTCAAGCCATCCACCAGCACCCTCAGGTCTTTTCTGCAGAGTTGCTTTCTGCCTCACCCCACATCTCTGCTCCTTGTGTGGGATTCTTCCATCCAAGACACAGGACTTCACATTTTATTTTTGTTGAACTTCATGAGGTCAACAACTCACCAACTGAGAATCAGGATCCAATCAGTTAATTTGCCTTGGGTTCATATACATTTTCATGTAGTACTAGAAGCATTTAAATGTGGAGGTAGTTCTCTCTGTCCTTCAAATACTGGCCTTTAGTTCTCTTCACTAATATTAATAACTTATTTTACAGCAAGGTCAGGTTAACAGGAGCTTTTATAGGTCAATATTTTACAGGGAATTGGTGAACCAAAAACTGTAATTATGCATGTGAAATAATCCCTTGAATAATTGGTGGTGATTAACTGGCTGTTATCATTGAGACAGGTTATAAGGATATAATGCGAGAGGTAGAAACCAGCTTGCCAAACTTATGGCAAGTAAACGTTATATATTCCATACAGCCCTCATTTTCCTGTCTTATATCTGGACAATAGGGCAAATACAACAGTAATTGTGATTTTTATCAACTAGTATTGCAATCTAAAAAATTGCATCTTTATGGTGACTCTTGATGACAGTACACCAGAGAGCTTCAAAAATTTGACAATCCTGTCAGTGCAAAAGGTTAAATGACGAGTGTTAACAGTGCTTAAAAATTTAACCTGGTTAAGTGTTTTATGGACAGCTGAATTTTTTTCCAAATAGTTTGATACTGTGCAACAGAACGCAGCTGCATAAGGCTTCCAAGTATCACCTTGCAAGTTTCAGCAATATTGAGAATAGTGTGTGAACATCAACTAAATTCTGTGCTTTCAAAATCAGTAACCCCTCCAAAAAAAGTGCTCTAACTACAAAAGGAACAAGACAAAGTGAGAGAGAACAGAAAATCTCTGTAAAAACAACAACCATATTGTGGGTGAAATAATGCATCTTTCATTTCTGATTAAGCCCAAAATACGCTGTTCTGAAACTACCTCCAGCTGAGTCCTCCTACAGCCAGGAATGATGTACTGGAGATATGGTAGCGATTTGGAAGGAGGAGCTAAAAGAGGTCTAGAAGAGAAAACTGAAATTGAAATGATGTCTGAAAAATAAATCATTGAAAATAGTTTCAGTTGAAGTGGTGTGCTTAGGAAGGAAAATTTCATGTGTGCAACACAATATATGGACAAATGACAGGGAGAAAAAGATCAAAAGGAACCATGTTGATCTTTCCCAACAAAGGTTCAAAATAATTTCTCTTATCCCAAGTATATTTAAAAAATGTCAGTCTATAAAGTGTTCTGAGGTCTCTTAATTTTTCCTGTAGAAACTGTTTCATTTCCTACAGAATATTTAAATTTCCATTGGAAAAGGGACTAGATCCCAGATGTTGCATCTTTCAGGAGACTGATGGAATTAGCTGTTGTATTCAACTATTCCTTTCCAAGAACTCTTTCTTCAACTTTCTTAGGCAGACTGACCTTCACAGGAGGTTTTTTCTAGTTTTAAAGGCTTCAGACAGTGCCCCAGACTCCCCCAGGAGTTGGCTTCAGCTCATACCCAATGAACTCCCACACGGCTATTTACTAAGACAGTACTGTAAGGTAGCTACTGATTATTTTGGTAAAATTGTTCTATAAAGTGCCTGCTATTTCACTCTACTTATTTTTAGGCATGTTATGTTCTTCTAGAATGATAAATACTAAAGAACTTAATTAGGTCTACTTATAATTGCTTATGCAGTTCCTTTAAGAATGCAAATTCACCTGGCACAAAATTAAAAAGAATAAATTTAACAAGTGCTACCCTTTTAATTTGAATACAAGTCAAAATAGTCTGTAACACTCCTTCCAGACAACATACACTCTTTTTACAGTACAGAATAATTCCAGTTTTGTACAGCTGGCGCTGATTAAAATAAATTCACCTAATTCAATTTAATAAAACTAGCTAATTTAAGAAAAGTCAGTGCATTAAAATTTACTGTACATGACAACTTTTCTCATTTCAGAATGCACCCTACCACCTCTATTTGATTAGATTTCTTATTGTAGGTTCTGAAAAGGTTAATGAATACCTTTACAAAGCAGCTCAGGTTCTATAATTGGGTGTAATAAGCTGATGTGGTGATGGGCTTCTTTGTCGTTGTAATTCAAATGAGAGATCTTTGATGTGCTATAAAAGCAACATAGGAAGAAGTGTAAAGAAAAATAAAATCTCCTAAGTTCCTGGTTTACAGATATGCTATAGAAATTGTTTCATTTCCTAGCTGATGTAAGCTGCTAACAAAGCTCTCTAGTTATAGACTCCGTATCTGCAAGGATATGGAGTACCTCAAAGGCAATTACTTTTCACTCACATAAACGGAGACAGAGAATTTCAGTTATAAGCATCAAACTGTGTAAAAAGGTGTCTCCTGAACTCTTCTTCTCTGAAATCCAGTTGTGCTTTGAGTGTCTAGTTGGGGTTTCAGGTTGCCTTCAAAGTGAATCTGCTTTTCACACTTGACCTTGGTTTTGCTGGGATAAAAATGAGAGGCTGGTCATCTTTGCTCTGCTAAGAGTCCATTTTCTTGATCGTTCAGGGAACTCATCCCTGAATCTAGTTAAAGCTTGCAGTACTATTCTTCGAATCCATAGGATGAATAACAGAGATGGGTACAGCTTGAATAGCACTAATACCTCTGTATGTCTGTTGTGCTGCTTTAAGTCATCTCGCTGACCGATGTGTCCCAGCATTGCACTCGGTCTTCTCACTCCGAATCCCACAGTGCCAAACATTTGATTCTTTCATATTTTCTATTTTGTGTTCTTTCAACTCTAGAACATGCTTTTGCTAATAGTTTCCAATTCTCTAGCCTTGCCTTTGCTGAACTACTGGACTCCATTCTGTTTGTGTTACATGAGCCCTTAAGGATACACAGTTCTTTTGTATGGTATCCTGAGCTTTTCTGCATTCATGAAATAGCCTGAATTTCTTTCATCATCACAGTTGGCAAGAACATTCTTTATTTTTATTAAAAAGAATTCTCTTTAACAGTGAGTATGTTTTACAAGATGTGTCCAAACTGAACCTTGAGGAATGAAATGTTTTTAACCTTCTCTGAACTCAGGATTTTTCTTTTATCGCTTGCTTTTTCTTTTCAAGTTGTAATAATTTCCTGATCTACCTTATAACATTTTGCTAATATTTTCCCTTGAGGCATTACATTAAATACTTTACTGAAATATAGATCAATAACAGCTGTTGTGTTTCCTATATCTCATGCGGAAATAGTGCGGATTAGTGATGGAAATGGCTTGTGTGCAATAAACAGTGAAGGTAATTACAGTGGGAGAGGAATGGCAGGCACATGCAAGGTGAATGGACTGAAGCAAATTATCACACTGAACAATGAAATTTAGATATGAACCAGGTTTTTAACATTTTATTTCCAGCTTAAGTTCCTAGTTTTCATATTTACGTACCAAAATGACTATACACTATCATGTAATGACTAAAATAAACCTGGGGGGACAATATCCCCGTGTTTGACAAACAGAACATGCAAATGTGAAATGAATGGCTGTGATGCAGGTGGATAATGTAAGCAAGTTCTCTTTCAGCCTAACGGGGAGATCTTTCTTTAAGGAAACATTTACCCCATCCTCACCATAACCAATCTTCAAATAGCATTCAATGTTTGCAGTGTATTTCAGGGGTTTGGTACATCTTCAGTTTTTATTAGAAGATCACCAAACAACTGAGGTTGTAGTTAATGCTCGACATTTATCTAAATCATGTGGCTGTATAACTAGATATCTTAGTAATAACTATAATTTTTGTAGATGAAGCCATCTTTCTGTACACCTAATTAAGAGGCTGGGTGAGATTGGAAGGGACCTCCAGAGGCCCAACCCCCTGCTCAGGCAGGACCAAGGCAGATTACCCGGGATCATGTCCACATGGATTTTGAAATATCTCGAAGGGGAGAGGTTTTACAGCCTCTCTGTACAGGACAACCTGTAAGTACAAATAAGTAGTAGTAGTACAAAAAGTCAGTGGTCAGTGACTGTCTACCTATGTGACTTGCATTCATGAAGAATACAGCTGGACAAAATCTAAATCCAAAGTCTAACTCGGCAAGTCTGCAAAAGTGTTTCAAGCTAACTTTTTTCCTTAAGATTTGGAGAATGGTTATTTATCATAATAGTTGCTTATATGTTATCAAAAGAATCTTCCAATTTAATTTTTTTTGTTTATCTATACAGCAACAAAAAGGAAAATTAAACCTGAAACATACATAGGATCTGTATTTGTTTTTCTCATACCTGCTTTCCTTGGCTGAGTCAAGCTTAGGGGAAGAATTTGATTGAAGTACCTTTGCATTTATGCATTTAGTTTTTTTTATATAGCATTTCTCAACCCATTCTACCTGAAGTCATTTCAAAAGAAAATCCATTATTCATTTTTATATATTTCTAGTAGTGGTCATGATATTCAAAGTCTTGTTGTATAAAAAGCACATAGGTTTGACCCAAAGAACTCCTGTCTTATGAGAACAATGTTGTATCCACAATACCATGTCCATCATAAATCTGAGAGTTAAATGCACCATTTAAAATAGGTAACTCAGCCTTTCACCTGTGTGAGGTGGACTGAATAAAAACACACCGTATTTCTTCAGCAAGTGTACATTTTTGACTTGTATTCTCCTTAATTGTAAAAATTATTTATACTGCTTGGTTTCATATAAATATAGGCCCATTTCTGTTGACTGCTTGTCAGCTGGTGTAAATTCTGATTGTTCCCTAAGCCACTGAACCCATGAATTTTTGCATCAGGTTGGCATCTGCTTGAATAATGTGCTAGTAGCTTGCAGTGACCATGAAGGGAAATTGTATGAAAATGAAGCTGAATGAGTCCTAGACAAATGTTTTTGAATGGACATCTCAGGCTGCAAAATAAATTTGCGTTCCTAGTCTACTGTTTCTTAACATTACCAGCAAAAATGCAACCACTTCTTATCAATAAGTTATATGAAAGGAATATGCAATGTGAATAAAAGTAAGAAGCTGTATCTATTACTTTCCAATCTGCTTGGATTTTAATGAAAACTGCTAGTTTATGATAATGAAAATACCTAAGAAGCTAAATTCTTGAATTCCCATCCAGTATCCTTTTTTAAAAATTTATTTTTAAAACCAGCACAATCTCACAGGATGTTCAATGGGCCTTACAGATTGTCAAAAGAAGCATTTTCCTCAAAATTAGATTTAGTCTTCATTTCTATTTGTCATTGTGTTGTTACACACAGCATATAAACATTAATTAGGAAACATATTCACCAATCAACCAGCATTTATTTAAAAAAATATTTCGGGTTACAAGTGAATTTGAATATGAAAAATATATGCTGCACTTCTGAGCTTCCCTCATTAAATCATCACCAGAAAAAAGGCCTTATTATGTCATAGCAGGTAGAAGTGACACATGGAGTGATGAACTAATTCACTCTACTGATGAGGCCATTCAACTGAGTCAATATTAGAGATTATAACCTGTCATAGTTGAAAACACATAAAATTTACCTAATCAGTTACCAGGAGATGAATATAAAAAGAAAACCCAGTGTCTGCATGTATCACCACATACTTCGTCACTCTGATAGAAATCCAGGGGGTCAGTTGGATTCACTTTTATGCAGGAGATTCCCTGTTTCATGTCTTGCCTGTTTTCTTGCTAGTTAGTGCTTGAGTTTGTCCCTGCACACTCCCCTGTCTGTTTACAAGGATGTTCGCTGATGTTTAGCTGATACCTCACAGTAAAATAGAGAGGCTGTTTTTTGCAGTGAGACGTGTTGAGAGTAATAGCACAGCAATAGCAAAATGACACTAAGTATAATGGAAAGTTAATGGGAGGCTACTCTGGCTGCTGCTAGGCAAGCTTGTGTCAGAGGGATTACAATAACCAGTATTATTTCTATTATCCAAGGCCTGTTGTGATCTTCTGGGTGCAACTGTGCTGTAAAAGTAGGGATGGGAAGTATTGAAAAATTACTGTAATAGAGGAATATAGACCTCAGTGTAATTTTGAATGATTGCAGCACTGTTTCTATGCTACTTTTGAAAATCACGGCCCCACGAAGGGTTGTGGCATCCCAGCATTTAGAACAGGAGAAGAGTATACATCAATCTTCCTCTAAAATTTCATGAACAGAATATAGTTGCTGTTATTTGCGGATTCCCAAAGAGTTTAAGGAAGATTGAAAGATGACAATAAAATGGTGACAATTCAGTTTAGGCCAGTGAGGTATTTCCATTCCTCCTGTGTTTGTGAATGCACTTTCTGCAGACAAAAAAGTGGGCATTTGATCTTCTAAACCCCCTTGCCACCTTGCTTTATTTACTGATTCCTCATTTCCTTTTGTTTGCACACCAGCCCCTACCTGCTTAATAAATAAATAAGTAGAGTTTAAGTGCATTCCTTTTCAGGTACTGTAAGTGACTGGCTTCAAAGCTCTTCATGCTAGATTGGTTCTGAGTATAAAAAAGGGGGCAAAACAAATGCACATTACTTAGTTGACCAAGATAGTGAACCAGAAGCCATGGCCTGCCAATTTATTTCATTTCAGACTAAACAAATTTATTTCAGCTGATCCACTAGTACTCCCATGAGGCAGCCCCAGTAAAGCAAACTTTATATGGAACTTCAACAGATTTACACTTTGTTTAAAAAGTGTACAGGAGGAAGAAATGAGTGGAGTACCTATACTAATCAGGAAAAAAAAAAAATTAAAACATCTTCATCCCTCCAATTAAAAAAAAAATAATTAAAAGCCCTTCTCAAATAAATTTGCAAATTACTGTGTTTCATGTAGTTTTCCTCTTTTGTTGGCCCACTCTTGGACACATCTCTAGTAACATACCTCCAGATGCTCGTCTGAACTACTTCCTCCGTGATGTAAACTCAACAATTAAGGCATTAATCAGTTGAAATCTTAACCGATGTTCTTGAAATGATGGTGATGAATTAACAGCAAGTAGGAGAAAGACTATTATGTCTGTTCACCCAGTTCAGGACTTTAACCTTTCCAGGGAAAGTCCTTTCTACTGTCACTGACTAGAGGTTTTTACAGAAGGAAATACTGTAAATGGCTCACTAGTGAAGGATGTTGCCAACATAGGATATAACCTATCTGTATATGGAATGTGAGCTTTTCTTATTCCTTTGTGTCTTTGAGCTTTGAATGATGGTGGGCTTGAAGAACAGGCACCTGATTTTTCTGGCATCTGATAAGTTTTTTGTTCTTTTTTGAGCTCTCTGTGTCCATACTGATCCCTGTACTGTGTTCATTTCCAATATCTGCAATTGAGGATGAATGTTAAAAAATAGAGAGAAGTTCAGTGAGTTGAATGGAGAATGATTAAAGAAAGATTAAAAAGAAAATGTAATTCATAGAGGAAATATTCAAGAATGTAAGTTTTGAAGTATTTGTCAAACACAATATGGTGATCAGATTTTTCTCTAAATGTCAGTGTAATAGAAAGTTACCAACAGATGAGCCTTCAATCTACCAGAGAAAAGTTTAAATATATATATTAAAAATGTCTTAGAAACGAAAGCTCAAGTTCAGCAAATTTAGGGCAGAAATAAAATAACATTAAATACTGATAGTAAGTGAGCTATTGGAAAAACTTACCAACAGATAACCAGCTTTCTAATTTTTCCTACAAGAAATGATTGTTTGAAATGGAAAGATACTAAAAATATCAAGAAATAAATATGGTAGCTGTTTAACTAAATTTTTCTTGTCAAGTGACTGTTGCATGTTTATGCACACCTTCAAAAATATTGGTTGATCATTTCAAAAAGTGGTTGTGTAATTCTTTGCTTGTTATAGATTCCACAGTTAGGAAGGCAGTCCATCAATTCTTTGGCTATTCTCTTTGCTATACTTCTAGCCCTTTACTTTTTTCAGTAGGTTTTCAGATTTTGAGGTTCCAGGAGTAGGGTACTCTAAAAAGTTTGATCTGTCAAATAAATAAAAATTTTTGAATTATTTCTGTATCTGTTGTTTTTATTGGCATAAAACCAACTAAACAAGCTATCTTATCATAATAGAGGTATGGAGTTTCAGTCTTAGGATACTTTTTTGATTTTTAGATCACAAAAGAGATTCTGAAGCAGCCACACTGGCAGTCAAAATTCTGAAATTAGTTCCTCCTCGCTAAGCAAATGTACTGTAGCCTTTCCCAGAACAATTTCCTCCATGTAGCTCTAAGAGTTGGGTTTGACATCAAAGTGGACAGTTCTGTGTGCTGCTGATGTGTTTTTCCAAGAGACACCATGGCAAAAATATTTACTTTAAGGAGCACATAGCCTTTGCTTCTTCTGGGGTTTTTTGTTTGTTCATTTTTTTTCCAGAAGAAATTCTTCTTTATTTTCTTCTGAGCAGATTACAAGAAATAAGTTCCTACTGTGACATTACTAATGTTTTGTTCCCTTTTTATCTTTATTCAAACATATCTGATATACATGATTCTCACTCTTGAACTTTGAGATACCACACATATTTCTGAATTATTCAATATTTTCCACTTTTCTCTTTCTGTCTTCTCTAAAAAAAGTTTATCATTGTTTCTAGCTACAATTTACCTGATAGTTATCCTATCTCCCTTTCTGATAGGTTTTTGATTTGTTCTTCCTTTGTGCTACTGTTTAGGCATTTGCTCAGACAGCATCCAGGCAGCTCTGATTGATAACATGAATTGACTGAAGAGCATCACATAAGATGACAATGTTTTTTTTATTGTTGGAAGTTATTTTGTGCTTTAAAAAAGCTCTACAGCCTTTGGGTATTTTTGGAACACTGTTCTGTGTTTCAAGAGCCTTGTTAATGCCAGCTGTGCTGTGGTCACCTGTGTGCTCACCTTCAGCATCAGCTGTTTCAAAACCTCCAAATTGTGATGTCTTTTGGAAATTGGGGCTCTTGTAGAATGCAAACGATTGTTCGCTTCATCAACACGTGTTTCAGTTTTTTGGCTGCTTTTGAGTACTGTTCTATTCTAAGGTCTTAAAGTAACCTTTCATATTCACCCTCCCTGAGCTACCTGTGCTGATCAGATTGATCACTGCCTCTCTAGGCTCCCTTTTAAACAGCAAATCTCAGGGGAAAGATTCCCAGCTCAGCTACAGAAATTGTTCCCTCTCGAAGATCTTTAGTACTTGGTGTGACATTTTCAGAGTGCAGTCATGCTAGTTTCCTCACACATTGTCTACTTTCAATTGAAATAAAGATGTACAAATTCTTGCAAGTCTTATGGCAGTCAGCAGCTCTTTGTGAGAAAAAAAATCTCAGCTCAGTCAACCAGAATTCAGCCACTTTCATTAAAGTTCTGTGTAGCCACCCAGTCATACTTGAATAGCTACAGTAGCTACAGTATGAGCTTCTAAGCATGGTACCACAAGACAGGTGGTGGGATCCATCATCAGAGAACTAAGAATACAAGTATAGGAACAAAGAGCTCAGAACTTGTTCCCTGATGTCTGTTCTGGCTGTGTCCTGTCTGTTCTGTTTACACAGTGCTTTGAAAATATTTGACTGTTGGGGTTTTTTTCCTGCAAGACAGAGTTAATTTGAAAGAGAGAATAGGAGTTATTTGGAAGACTTGAAAGAGTAGTTCTGTTCTGATTTGAAAATTTCAGGTCTATAAACCTCTGAGTACTTTGAAATTAAAGATACTAGAATGCTTTCTTGTTTTGGTTTGGGTTTTTTTAGATCGATCAAGAAAGCTCTGGAGATGAATATTTTTCATCCTTCTCTGCAAAAAATTTTCATGGCTGTATAAAATCCAATCAATAGATGAATCCGTCTTCTCATATAACAAGTTTTAGTTGGAGAGGACAAAATTCTGAAGGTGCCACACAAGTTTAATGACATTTTCCAGAGCTCAAGCACATTATTTTTACTATAATACTAACCAGCATTATTAAAATACCAGGAGACATTGACTCTCAAATAACTGTTATAATGATCTACTGTGTAGCATCCTCACAAGTTCAGGGGTGCATTCTGGTGGTCATACTCCTTTCACAGACTCATGAGTCTGTCAGAACTGTGAGAATCCAATAAGTATCCTTGATCGATGAACTGAGTATGTTAAAGGTCTGCTAAACAATGCTGTGCTTGGATCAGTGTGTCTGATGTAAACTGTTCATGTAGAACATGAACATGTGAGTCCATATAAAAATTTTTAAGGCTTTTATTTTAATTTATATACTGGTTGTATACAGAACTAACAGAAGGGTTCCAGCCACAATCTTTTGCACTTCCCACAGGCAGACAGTCATATGTTTTAGAACTTGATTAATATCTATGTAAAAGCATTAGTAAGGCTATGGGCCAAAGATTGTGTTCAAAATATAGAACAAATTATAGCCTTGTGGAAATGTCATTTTTGTTTTATAGTAGAGTCTGGAGGAACTGGAAAAAAAAACTGTACTGAAAAGCATGGTGTTTATGGCTTGGTCAGACAGCAAAGTCTTCTAAAAGGCTGAATGAAAAAAAAATTATGTCCTAAAGAAGGTCTTAATTCAGTAGAGAAGTTTCTATCATTTTGCAAGTTTGTCACATAGAACATTCAGCTCTTTTCTTTATCAAAATGAAAAGTCATGCCTTAAGGAATAAAAAGCTCTGCCATACTTAAATGAGGGAAGGGAGAAGTGACAATGTACTCTTGAAAAATATAATTCTGAAAATAACAAGACTGTCAACATAGCGAAGCCAAATGTAATTTTTCCCTGTGTGAAAAGTTAACTATGAGAGAGAGCTCTAAAGCTTGCCTTTAAGTGGGAAGTGATTAGATCAAACAGATCCTTTATCACATGTGTACGACATTAAATATGTCATTAACAGAGACCATTAATGGACATCATATTTTTAAAATAAAGTTGAAACTGGCAGGGGGTTTGGGACTGGATAAATTTTTAGGTCACTTCCAACCCAAACCATTTGGTCATTCTATGATCCTTATGTGGGAATATGATGGAGTTGCTGATTCTCGAAGTCATTAACTAGAAAATAGATTCTTTTTTTTGTTTTTTTAAAGATAGGCTGTGCTTGTAACACATTTTTTAATGTGGCAGCCTGAATTATGGGTTCTGTTTTGTGCAGAAGGATGAACTGGATGATCATAGAGGGGTCGTCTCTCTACTTAAAAATCTATACATGCATGGAATAAATGGGTAAATGTAGTGAACTGTCAAAAATCCTACAGAAAAATTACGTAAAACACATTAGACAATACTATTTTTTCAATCATCTTGAGACACTATGAAGGGACCCAGATGGATATAAAACAGTGGCAGGAGCTATACGTCTCTTATAGAAAATACACCGGACAGAACAGTAACATTAGACTAATGGGACATCTTGTGCAAGGCTTAAGACTCTCAGTGACAGGAGCACAGGGAAAGAAACAGTGCTAAACACCTTTGTAATGTCAAAATCAAAACAGAAGCTATTTCTCCATATACATGACTACAGAGACATTTGAAATATTTCCAAGACTTCTAAATGTCACTAACAACATTGTGTTGTCATTCTTACTGTATCATCCTCTAAACAGTAACTAGGAAGTGGTTTAATCACAATTATTTTGACTACTCACCTTGGAGATATCTTTACTATATTGACAAATTATATATTTTGTCATAAGTACTTCAAATAATGACAGCACTTGTCAGAAATCTCCAAATCAGATTACTTATACAAAATAGATACTTTTTCTTTAAAATTCTTTATCTGAATCATATTATATGTTGTCCTTGATGTGGCATCACATCACTTCTCTTGACAGGTGATAGCATCACAGGTAAAGAAGCCCATTTTACCAAAGGATTATGCCTGTCAGGGCCTGAGAGATTTTGTGTCATCCAGAAGCTGATTGCAATATTCTTTGTGCAAGTTTTGGGAGCTGGGGATAAGACTGGATGACAGGGCTATCACAATGAGTTTGCATCTTGTCCTAGTTTAATAGAAATGGACACCTAGGTTTTTTCATTTTAAAATTCCGTATTTGAGATTATGAGTTACCACTTGAATCCTGAACAGCATGCCTGTGATAGACACATTGCATTTTGTCCCCTTCTGGTCTTTAAACAAGCTTATAGGATGAAGCAAACGTTTGTCACTTCTTGTCAGCTCTGTGATGGTAATGTGAAGCTTCTTCTGAAACTTCAGATAGAGCTGTTTTGTTGCTTTCCATCTGCATCAAGGTTATTCAAAATTTAGAATCTTCCTGCTATTTTGATAGATGGGACATTTAAAACCTACCCCTCCCTCCCCTTCATAAACCTCAAGACTGAAAGAAATGTCATTTCACTGTTTTTCCATTTCTGTGATCAGATGCATATAACTGAAGCCAAGCAGTTCTGGAAAACTGGCGCAGTTCCAAGGTAGCCTGCTTCATTTCGTAAGAGAAGACTCATCTCTTTTCAGCTGTATCTTTTGGCCAAAGCCCTCATGCAAAGGCTAAGAGAGACTGGAGCCTGGCTGACCAGTGGCTCAGCTGGCAGCTGTTCACCCACTCAGGAGACCTTTTTTGAAACCCCATTGTAAATGCTTCAGAGTACACATGTATCTTGGAGTCACAATATTTTTAAAAATTAAGTGGGATCAAATCAGGAAGTTTTAGCCCATCCTGGTTTACAGATGGGTACTTCAAGTACTTGGAGGATTGGCCACCATGATGCAAAGATTCATGAACAACATCTTGTAGACACCTGGGTATGGTCTTTAACATGCAAGTATCCACATAATTTACATTTTACAGTCTATCCCTGAAGGAAAAAAAAATGTACTAATTACTTAGAAAGAGCTATGTGATATGAGTTATCATTTTCAAGTCAACTTATGACACTATTCAAATGGAGAGTAGAAATAATGCATGGACAAGTATTTCTCTGCTGTGCAGCATTTTTAGCATGGTATGCAACATACTACCCTATCAGCCTAAAAGAAGGGTTTTTTTTTTCTTCTTCAAAAGCTTCTTAAAGAATCCAAAATGTTCTAGTTGGGGTTTTTTACTTCCAGTAGCTGTTGAGAAGTGTTGAAATGGTTTTAATAAAAAGAACTCTGCTTCATAAGCATATATTTCTTTCTATAGCACTTTACAAGCCTTAAATGAGAATATAATGTTTTGATATCATAAATGATCGTTAATGATAATTAAGGTTTCAGATGGGAAGTCAGTACCAACGGCCGTTACAATGTAAATGTTCCAGGTAAGAGAAAAAAAAAAAAGACAAGAAACAGGAGAGAAAATGTTCAGAAATGTGTTTTGGTTTTGCTAATTACCAATTCTATTAGCTCAAAAAACCTGAAGTTAATTTTCAGCCTATGAATAAGCTGGTGTGTGTCTGTACAGGGACAAGGTCTTCCACTGGTGCATCTACTTGGCTATGAAGGTTTGGTCTTAATTATAGGTTTCTAAAACAACAAAATTCTCTCACCAAGCAAGTAGGAAAGCTCAAGTTGACTGAATGTCAAAGAAAATATTTGTCATTATCAATATAATTAATTAAGTTCATTCTTCTGAAGGTATTTTTCCCTTTCAAAAACAATAAAAAATTATTCTGATGGCATCAAAAGTGTCAATGAGCTAAATGAACTCTTTAGTGGAAGGATTATTTGGGAGACATGAAGTGAAAAACAAATGATTTTCAAGGAAAAAGGCATTCAAAAGACCCGTATGAAATAACTTCTTAGTGTCTGGGGACAAGAGCATTGTGCAACATTGTACTTCGAACACTGGGCACTGCTTTTGAGAGCTTGTTGAGCAAACTCAGTGGTGTGCAAGACACATTCCATTTAATATAAGCTGTTGTAGATATGTTTGTTCCATGTTTTTTTTCCTGAGAACAACTATTGAATACATGATCACTGAATATGAAAAATAATAACAGTAACTGTCAGAAATATGATAGAATGCCTGTAGTTTTTTATGTGAGTAACATGTGGTGGTCAGTTGCCTGGCATGTTACTAAATATTTCTGTTTTCCTCTTTTCTATCTGTTTTTACAGTATTTTTTCAAAATGTCTGCAACAGCTTCAAATGCAGTATTTTAAACTTTCATGTACTATTTATGTATGTCTGACAGATCTCAGGTAGCTGATGTTGAAAAGGAGAGGTGAAGTTCTAGTGAAAATAAATGTATTCTATTCAGAATGCAAAAACTTAAACCTTCAGTGTTCAAACTAATCTTAAGAACATACAAATATTTTGGGATTTATTATGTATAATTTAAGGCTTGTTTTTCATGTGAGGGACTAAGCTACCACACTCCTATAGTAGACGTAATTTGTAGACTAACAATGTGTGCTATATGAAGATATCATTTTCAAACTATTCTTTTTAAGCATCTTATGTATTCAGAAGTATATTTGTACTTAATTATTTTAATGTTTCAAATGGTTGGGTTTGATTGCAGATGATTTTTTATGGTTTGGTGTATAGAAAGTTCATAAACTGGCATGATGCAATCATGCAAGTGGTTTGGATCAGGCTGCAATCTCAATCCCTTCCCAGTGATTCCCTGTCATTCTGTTTTGTCCCAATGCATTGCAGTTGAAAAGAATTTCAGCAAAAAGGAATGCATTTGATTTGAACGAGAGGAGGTTGAGAGAAGCTTGGAGGTTTGTACACCATGTCCACTGCCAAACTGGGTCACAGTGAGAACGGCTTTAGAGTTACCACGCTAAAGTCCCAAGGTCTCTTATCCCAGCCCTTCTTGCACCTCAGAGAGCAGCCTGTCTTTCGTGCACATAGGACTTTCACACCTCTTTTCTGTCAACCTCTTGTTCCTTCTCCTGCCACAAAACTCCCAGTTCACCAATCTTCCACCCATGTTCTGCCCATCCTTTTCCACCTGTCCTTTCCTCTTAATCTCCATTCCTCTTTACAGCTCCCAATCTAATTCCCCAGTTCTTCTCATCAGTGCAGTGATCTGTTCTTCATGTCCGTGTCAGCCCTTCACACAGCTTCTGCTCTGCCTCTACTCCAGCACAATGAGATGCTGCCACTTCCATTGTATCTCACTCCTTCACCCTCATTTCACGCTGTCACCTCCTGTTACCACGTTACTAATGGCTCTCATGGCCAAAAGAGACTTCTCAACAGTAAATCATGTACTAAAATATGACCTAGTGGTGCTCATTAGCTTGGGAAAGCACTGAACACTATTCATTAAACTATAAGCAGCTCTTCTTTTTGCAGTGATGATGCATGCGGACAGGTTGGAACTGTGTTTCTGTCTTTGACCTCACTTCCCAAAAATATAGCTTTGAATTGCCTCAAAGTAGATGGAAAGATGGTAATTTACAAGAAGTGCAAATAGTGGATTTAGAGGGAATAAAAACCTCAGAGCCAAGGCTAAATTTGTTCCTATAAATGTCTGATTCAAATATGTAGGTCATTCAAGTTTCTATGAATCCTTATTTAATGCTTCTTTCTCTGGGAGGAGGAAGGCACTGGATAGGGGGAAGGAAGCAAAGAAAAAAAGACTGTAGTGAAAAAGGGAACCTGCTTTTAGGTAAAATGGAAACCTCTAATATTTAAGCCTCTGCCTTCTTTGAATAAAACCTCACAATGAGACATCAGCACTTCTGCAGTGTAATGTCATCTGATCCTAGACCTGAGCTGTCTTAAGCACATGAAGTAAGGTGTTTATTGTTAAATCTCTTCTCTTGTTCATTTAATTGACAAAATATTAGAATAGGGATTTTGGTGATAAGGGTAACTAACTTTTCTCTAGGCTCTGAGATTTCCAATTATAATGCAATTTGTAATATAACTTTCAGGAAGATTCATGCAAATAAAATATCATAGTTCACAGAAAATAAATACAAAAGGGGAAAAGATTCCAGTGCAATTCACTTTTTAAATGGAATTAGATATTTTGGTTAGGGAGTTGTTGTTTTTTTTTTAATATTCACAGTGCTACCTTATTTTATCTATGCAGTGATTTAGATTTCCCTGGTCTATGAGTCGCTTTGCACTGACATTCTCTCTGCTTTGCCTTGGACAAAAGTGCTCAGCTATTCACTCAAGGATGCAGCAGCTGAGCAGGACTGTAGCACTGCCTGCATGGGCCACTTTGCCCTTTCTTCTGAATGTTTAGTTATTTCTCCGTTTTACGCACTTGGTTTCTAATGGAGTCTCTAAACGAGGAAATGAGTAATCAGCTGTGAAAGATGGATATCAAACATCCATCAAAAGTGCCACATACAAAGCAGGAAAGCCCTCAGGCATCAAGATATTACTTGTCTACTTTATAGTGGTTTTACATGACTACTTGTTCTTCCAAGAAGAAAAACAAACAATCCAACACTTGTTACCTTAGCAACGAGGTTATGTTATCTTCAGACATCTGAACCAAATCCTCAAGACACACAGACTGTTGTTCTGGTGAACCTCTATCACTGTGGGAACATGATTTATAGTGTCAGCATATTTCATGGCAACTTTTAATCTACATTTTTAAGCTGCATCCATCTGAGTTAGCTTCAGGGTTGTCTTTTCAAGAGTTAATTCTTGACAATTATGTTCATCAATTGATTGAAGGATTTTTAATAAATTATAGGTGGCAAGCTTTAATTAAAAACATATTTTGCAAACATCTATTTGATACAAAGAAGCTAGTATGCCTTTGTTTAAGAAAAAAATATCCTATCTTGTGTATCAAATAGTGGACTGAGGACATACTTTAAAGAGGTCCCTTGTCAAAGCTAATGAATAGTTTCAGCTAAAAGATTAAGTACTGTATTGAATTAGAAAATGGCTATACATATTCTTGGCCTGATAAAAATCTGTGTATCCCAAGTCAAGATGGGCTTGTCAAAAATCATATCCACCACCCATGTTGACCATAACATTGAGTGAAAGATCCATAAACCATAACATAACAGAGTAAAAGATCACCTGTATGCCAGACATGAAAGTATATGCCATACCTATGTAGTAACCATGCATTTTTCTCTGTTGTCTAAAGCCAAATGCAATTTATATGTCGTTGTGGTGCAATTAAGTATGCAATTAACTGGGGAGTCTGCAGAGTTCCAGGCAGTTACTAGCACAGATGATATACAATCCCACCTCCCACTGCAATAGACCAAAACCATAAAGAACACCAACAATATTTTTGTCAAAAGAGTCACATACAAGTGGTTATTTGCCCAAGCAAAGCCAGGTTTTTAACTGCAATAGAATACACACACATAGAAATTTGCATATAAACTTAATACATATTCCTAAATATTTTCCACTCTGTGTTTTGCACTATTTAGGGGTATAGGCTGTACCGGAAAAGGAACAACGTGTATTTTTGCATTGTTCTGATATTTGCCTATTGTGCTTTAGACTTTCAACAGCAAGAGTTAAATATGCTGTGCTGTGCTGCTGGAGCCCCTTTATAGATCCTTTATCTATTCCACATAAATGAGGGATAAATAGAGTGAGTAAACAATCAAACATTGTTTTTCTTTTCGTTGGCCTTTCCTACAGCCCCAGAATGTTATAGTGAACATATGCTTTTATGCAGTGGTAATGACATAAAAGTAGTGTTTGACTGTTTGTGCCCTTCACAAATCAGAAAAACTGATTTCATAGCACTCCATGCAATCAAAAACCACAGCCATGCATCACTGAAAATAAAGCACTTTACTGTGAATTGAGCAGCATGTCTGAAATGTTCACACTAAGAAAATTTGTTTCTGATACTTGGATCACCTGAACCTGTTGATTAGAAGGGAAACATGAAGTATAAGTAAACTTTGAAGGCCACAAAGATTTGTGATTATTGCTTGATAACAACAAGGAACCTAAAAACCAAAATACAGTTCTATTTTCCATCATTTTCTTACTATAATAGTACCAGGAAAACTTTCTTGTTCTGGGAAAATCATCAGTGAGCGTAAACTAGAGAGTGCTGTCATAGAAGAAGAGTGGCCTTTTATAGCTGTGTGTCTTTTAAGAGTCTGTTGAGTAGGTAGTAAATATGAGAAATAAATATAGTACTATAGTACACCTTTTCCTCACAGGAAATTTCAGAATGCTTTCCCCTCTATAAATATCCATCAGCTCTCAATTTGTCATTGGTTCTTTCCTATCACACAAGACATATCTTGCATAAGCTTTTGTACTTTGATTTTGAATGTACAGAAAATAGACCGCTAAATTCAGAAAATGCAAATATTATTCATCTGCCTTTGTGTTTCCATGAAAATAAAGCAGAATAGCTGTCGATGATATATAGCATCACACAGTGTGCACCCGACCTGACATGATTCAGTGATTACAAATTATGAAATTATGGCTCATTCTACTCAATATTCTTGTTACATTAATGCAATTTGATAATTACTTATATAGGACAAAATTAGACAGCTTTTTGCATCCTATATTTTGTGTCACTTGAGATGACATGCCTGCAGTTGTAGGTGGTCTGAGTGTAGTCCAACTCTGTTATTTATGTGTGGAACAATATTGACATCAAAACTCGAGAGCTTTCACGATAGAATTTTGAATACCATCTCATTTCTTGTTATCTTGAGAAATACTATTATACATAATAATATTTAACAAGAACTTCAAGGTCCTAGTGAGGTAAAGACACCTGTTGTGCTCTTCCTTCTGGTGTAGTCTGACAGTTGTGGGCAGCTGTGATTTGGATCTTTCCCAGAACCCTGTTACTCAGCAGTCAGCTGCTGCATAAGTTGTGCTGCTTTAGTCAAGCACAGAAATGCTGAGGGCTTGCTTCACCACGATTATGGTCACAGCAAATTGGAAACAGTTTTCTTTCCAATTGATTTCAGAAAATAGCATTCTTAACCTCTGCTGAAATTTGAGGGTGCAAATGAAGAGATGCACAAAGTAGCCCTCTGCTACTACTGGCCACCTCTGCTGCTGACAGAGGTGCAACATGGAATGCAGTTATATTTTATATGCATTTATGTGCCTCATCATCATTTAACCTCAGCCAGCAACTAAACACTGCTCAGCTGGTTACTCACACACCCTCCCCCTGCAGGGGGCAGGGAGGAGAATTAGAAAAAGGTAAAACCTGGGTTAAGACATGGAAAGTTTAATAATTGAAGTAAAATATATTTATAAAAAGTATAGTCATATTTTTTTGAAAAGGAAAGAGAGAGAGAGAGAGAGAAATAAAACCCAAGAAAGAAAAGTGATGTCCAGTACAGTTGCTCACAACCCACTGAACAATGCCTGTCCCATCCTCAAGCAGGGATCTGCCCCTCCTGTCTGACTCTCTCCAGTTTACAAACTGGGCAGGCCTTCTATGGCGTGGAGTATNGTTTAATAATTGAAGTAAAATATATTTATAAAAAGTATAGTCATATTTTTTTGAAAAGGAAAGAGAGAGAGAGAGAGAGAAATAAAACCCAAGAAAGAAAAGTGATGTCCAGTACAGTTGCTCACAACCCACTGAACAATGCCTGTCCCATCCTCAAGCAGGGATCTGCCCCTCCTGTCTGACTCTCCCCAGTTTACAAACTGGGCAGGCCTTCTATGGCGTGGAGTATCCTTGGGTCAGTTTGGGTCAGCTGTCCTGGCCATGCTCTCTCCTGTCTGCCTGTGTATCTACTCCCTGCAGAGCGTGAGACTGAAAAATCCTTGACTGAGAGTGAGCACTGCAGAGCAACAGCTGAAGCATCAGTGTGTTATCAACATTATTCCCACACTGAATCTGAAACACTGCACTGTACCAGCTACTAGGAGGAAATTTAACTTTATCCTTGTCCAAACCAGGACAGTGCTGCTGACAGACAACTACTATGTGTGTCAGTATTTTTAACACCTCTTGAATACATCATTTTTACAGTGGCCATGAAGTTTGAAGAAGAGAAAAAAAAAAAAGATAAAACCTCCTCCATACCTAAACCAACAGAAACTTCAGTTAAAATCTTGACTGCCTGAATTAAGTGTGCTGTGAGATCAAATATATTGTTTGTTGTTTACAACACATTTTCCATTAGTAGTATGGCAAAGTGAAAAATGCATTTCAGGCAAAAGAAATAGCATATCTCGGCACTGTGGCTTAAGTAGATTTCCTCTTCATTGAATAGATAAATGAAGTTCGCATAATGTGTCACTAAAAGTGTTGTTTCAACTCCTGCTCCATTACACTGTGATACCCACAGGAAATAGTCCATCTCTGGTACTCACCATCAAATCCAGTTTCCAGCTGGGATGTTGTACCTGCTACATACATTTACATGCAGCCCTGTTTTTCAGGTGTATTTCTCTTTTATACGTAAAAATATTGTTGGACTTTGCAACTCAGAAGCAGTAGTTTATCTCACTGCTAGTGGCAGATAATGGTTCTGTGACACAGCAGAGATTGCACTGACAAAATGGTATGTAGATATTCTCAAATGAGGAGGCAGAAGGGTGTTAAATCTAAAGTTAAATTTCATTATGAGTGAGGCTGGTATAGATGGGTGTTTTTCTCTTGTCCAGTAGGTATTGCAGATACGGAGTTCAGTGGAACTTAGTTTCTCTGTTTTTTAGTGTTTCTGGGAAAGCTGTATTTCATTAAAAAGGCACTGAAAGGATTATTTTTTGGATCCTTCTTTTGGAATGTTGGTGAAGCTCATATTGTAAATTATAGTGCTGAACAATAAATAGTTCAATAGAAGATTGCCTAATCTCTGGAGGAACAGTAACAGCAAAAGTGCACATATTTCACTTTAAACTTAGTAGACTGGCCAATTTTAGCTGCTTGTTTTTCACACAGCTTGCCAGCTTTAATCTAGTTTCCAAAATATTCTCAGTGAAAGGAGTCGTGATGCTGGAATCCCAAAGCCTCTGTTACTCCACTGGATCTTCCTGAGCTCTCCAGGTTTACAAAGATGATTGTGGGCCTTGCTCAGTTTGACATGATGTACAGCTGCAGTTTTTCAGGGTCATCCAAGGTGATCTGAGGACTGTGGTGGAAATGTTCTTGTTGACTTAAACACGGTTTGGACTAAACCTTCGGAAGGAATGGAGAACAGTCCACATATATATGGCAGAGAGGAAGGGAGGAGGGAGAAGACAAAGTTGAATGAACCACTCGCTTGATTCCATGAAGAAAAAGGTGCTAAGGAGGTAGCTCCAGTGTGACTGCCGTTCCTTGACTGCAGTTGTCACATAATTTGTGTGTGGACCGATTCAGTTCTCACTGGAGAAATATAGAACTTCCCATGACTTATCGGAAAGCATCATTCCTCCTGCCACTCCCAGGCCGAATTCAGATTTTTCTGGTTTATTTTTAAGAATAAGAACTGTGAAATGAGAGGGATTGAATTTTCAACTTCCAAAGAGGTGCTTTGTAACTCATTTATTTTCTTAAAATCTGAATGCTTTGCTATAGCACAAAATCTTTTAACTTTGTTCCTTGAAGACAGAGTATTTTATCAACCACTGCGTCTTTTATACATTTTGAAATAAGCTAGCCTTACCTGCAATACTAATGGGCATCTGTCTCATGAGGGACCTGTTTTACTTTGTAGAGAGATGTATTTGCAATGAGCTGAGAGAGGAAAGGTCTTTTTCTTGTCTGATGTAGAGGGTCTATTTTCCATTTTCAGCATTCAATTAGAGCAGTAATGGCTTCTTGGAGAACACTATATCCAGCATAATGCATATTTTACTGTGAAATAATACTTATTTCTCTCTTAACACTTACTATTTGTTGTTCATCCACACATTTATGAGTCTTTTTTACACAGCTATTTCTTCTTTACAGAACGGGGACAGGAAGGGGAACAGACTTAGCAATTGTCACATCACAAGTTTGACAGTCATTAAATGCCATCATAAAGAGACCATTCATATTTCATGTCACTAACTATTGATGAGTGCTCTTGAAATTGTGGCTCCACTCTGCAGTATTTCGTTAGAAGTAGCATATGAAGCTTAGAGCTCACTGCCATATCTAATGACAAGGCTCTGCTTGGCCTGGACATTAAGGGACAGTCCAGAAAAACACAAGCATCTGAACAACCCCAAACTGAGGAAAAAAAAGGGCAAGTAGCAGATCCTACTTTCAATAGCTAGTAAAATACCTGTTCAGGAGTATTCAAAAAAGAACTCTAAAGGCTGCGAAAATTGTTTTCCAACTTCCACCAGGGTAAGAATAAATGGGTAATAGTCTTGCTTGATCTAACTTTTGTAACCTTTAGTCTCCCATCTTTCACTACCACTTGATACATAAAAGATGTAAACTGTATGTGATTGTTAGAACTACACTAATTTCTTCAGTCACTGTGAGGTGAAGACAGTTGTGCTTGGAGAACTTCAGTCCAAGCTGTGTGCTGGGCAAGGAGATTGAGAGGAAGCTCCTGCATCTCGGCAGGGGAAAGAAATGGTCATTAGTAACCTAATGGGATTCTCTCATCTCTTATTAACTTGGCAAAGTTCTTATTCTGGAGATGGCATTTACAGGCTGTCTGGAGACATTCTGTCTCTTTGCACTGCCTGGCTGACACTACTGAAGCTGGGAAACCACGGAGGAACCAGGCAGACTCGGTGTTTTCTCAGAAACAATTTCACAGCAGTTAGTTGTTAGGTACTCAAAAACCTGAGTAGAGTGAAGATTTGGAAATAGGAAATCTTATACCTTTCCTGTAAAAAAGATTACACGTATTTGTGTATGTATATTCATCCATCCATGTGCATATATAAGTATAAATGCATACACGCATATGTATATGTGTGTATATCTGTACACACACACACACACACACACACATATATATTAGTATGAGTTAAGATGAGTCATGAAAGCTCAGTGAAGCTGCTGAACACAATGGCTGTTATTTGTTCAGGCTGAAAAGCAAAGCAAACTCCTTTACTGACAGCAAGGAGAGCTGTGGGATATTTATACTGAAGCCAAAGTTGAGCAACATAGACCAAGAAATTTTGGCACCTGAATGCTAAAAGTGGTATCAAGAAGCCTATAAAAAAGACTTTAAGCTAAGGAAAAGCTAAATATAGAAATAAGTAGTAAGGAAGCTTGGCAGCAAAACCAAGAGGTTGCAGTATGTCCTTGAAAACTACATGACAAGAGAGTTCCTTTGGCTGATGTGCCAGCTGGGATGAGGCAGGGAATTGGGATCAAAGAGAGTGTCCTAACATTAGTGTTCTAATACAGTGCTAATCATATCCTACAGGTGCCCAAAGCAGGAGTCAAGTTTCTCATCCAAGCAGAAGCAATCTAAAAGATCCTGAAAGGACATTCAAAACTGTCCATATGGTGACAGTGGAATACATTCATTTCAGTCCTTACATTAAATCAACCTTTAGTTTACCTGCTGCAGCCCAAGTGGAAGTGGGGAGGGAAGGTGAAGGAAAGAAGCTCGGTGAGAAGAATCACAAGGAGCATGACATGAAGTGTCCATGGGTAGTGACACATTGAAGTATTTTACAGCATAAGCAGACCTTTATTTTGACTCTTGAAGTTGTTTCAGACAGTTTTTCATAGAGTATATGTGCTATGGGCAATGGGGATAAACTACGTGGTGTCTGCAAGCTTTTAGCTTAATTTTTATAGGAAAAGCTGAAAAAGCTAAAAAAAAAAAAAAATGTTTACAAGGATTTTGTTAATACTATTTCTGTACCAAGTGTGATAGGCCTAGACAGCCAGAAGAATTTATCAAGCAATCACTTTGTAGAATTGAATCAGAGCTTAAATTAAAATGTGCATTTTCATTTTCATTCAGCCTCTGCTACAGGAATTAAAAATACAATTTCTAACTATTGAAGCATTTTTTTAAATGTCCCTTGAATTTATTAATTAGATGCAGTAGAGATGCTTCTCTTATAAATTGACATGCAGCACTACTTTAGTGATGGAATCTGGTCAATTCCAGTAATGTCTGTGGGCACTGGTCTTACTGGTCCACACAAGGCCTGATCTTTCACTCTCCCAGGACTACAAATTCAATTTCTGCTAGAAGGAATATACTAATGTGTTAGTTATTTTCTAGCTTGAGTTAACAAAGTTATTTTTGTATTGAACTGGCAGACTATATGCCTGGACATTCTAAACTGGCCTCCAATTTGCCTGCCATGTAAAATATTACTGAATACAAAAGTCTGTTTATTTAATGAGATGTAAGACAGACCTTTGATGCACATGTACCTAAAGGAATGACCAACATGAGTATGAAAAATATGGACACTGAAAAAATGAAAGCATAGATGTGTTTTTTCAATATATTTTTGTCTGTGCCGTTAAACTGCAAAATTTCAGACTAAAATCTAAATTTCCATTCCCACAAAAATTTTCATGTTCTGGATGCTCTGGCTTTAAGAAAGAGCAGAGAATTTAGCTGTACAGAATCAGACCATGGATGTATCTAATCTGTCACCTCCTGCTCAAGCATGCCATGGTGCTAATCAAGGTGAAAGAATAATCATGCTGCAGGATCCCATCCCAGGCCAGAAGTGCTCCTTCTGGAGGTTTGAAGCCTGAGCTGTTCAGTTATTTGACACTGCATAGCTATAAATGTTATTTGTCTACTTATCCTTCTGAAAGCACTGCAGATATCACACAACAAACCTGAGTTAGTGTTATGTTACAAAAAAATTATGTTTCCTTTTCTTCCCTTTCAGTTTATATTTCCATTTACTGTCTTTTTCTGCTTGGACTGTACTGGAGATTTACAGGAAAGCTCTGGCCAGTTATCCAAGGGCTTTAATAATGTTCACTGCTGTGTGACCATTATTGATCAGCACCAAGCATAACAGTTGTATAAATACAGATAATTGAGAAAGATTAATTTCATTAGTAAGAATTAATGGGTATACTCTGTACTGAAAAGATAACTTTGCATAAAAGTAATTAGGGCAATCAATTTGATTCTCATCAGTCATGAGCAGTTTGCCGTATTTCTTGAATCTTTTTTTTCTTCTTTCAAGCTGCAAAATTCCAGCTTTTTATTTCTACGCTTGTTTCTATTTCTGTTATAATCAGTCCTTTTTCCTTCCCTTAATCTCCTTGGCATATGATAATTGTTCATTAAAATGTGCATCTCTAAGTTTGTAGGTGATCCTGGGCATAACTAAAATAATGCTCTTTGTGGAAGAAATCACTGTTTGATTCTACAATTGTAGTTGCTAAGTTGTCTTAATCTAAATAACTTTCTTTTGATGATCTATGACAAAAAGCATTTATCTTTGTAATAACGGTATAGCAACAATCTGTAACAATGACAAATAAAGCTATTAAATTTCCGGTAAGTTTTGAATATGTAACCAAACATATTTATAGAGGGGTTTATTAAAAATTAAATCCTTTTTTAAAGCAATTTTAGTTATGAAAGTAGTTATTAATAAGATTTAGATTCAGATTATGATCCATATTTCTTCAGAATTTAAATTATTTTACTAGAATGCAACCATTTGGGAGAAATGTACTTGGACTTTTAATCCTATAGTAGATAACACAGTATTTGTCTGATTATTATAAACTAACTGTGTGACTTGAGCACCAGAAATGTTATATTATAAACGTCAATTTAACATCCAACTTCTGCAATATTTGCACAGAGTACTCCGACTAAATAATTGCCTATGATTTTCAAATCTTGAATTTAAAAGAAAAATAAACAAAATATTTTTAGGCAGAACAGAATGTCAGGTTTTGAGACACATCTTATAATTAGAAATTGGGCAGGAGTTTGAATTCCTGGCCTGCCAAGGGTCAACTGTAACATTTAGGAGGGAGAGGTTTTATTCAAATCATTTGCTTCCCATAAGGTGAAGATCAGGTGTTTGCATGATCCCAGTATACAATCTGAAACTAATGGCACAAGTTTTCAGTAAAATATTGTTTCAACTCTCTTCAAAAGATCTTTTCAAGTTCCTGCCACCTGTGGCTAATAGGACTGTCATAACACATAAGCAGGGCTGATTTGGGGGTCACAGCTCACGTTGGGCCAACCATGTCCCAGCAGTGGACCAGGGGAGGTGCCAGGAGGTAACAGCAGCACACCACGTACTAAATATCCCAATTACACCCGTGCTTGTGTGTCTGTGTGTGCTGGGGACATTCAACTGAAGTATGAAGGATTCCAAATGTGTGTGTTTCCATGCATATTGTGTGTTTTGTTTTTCAGACAGGAAGTTCTAGAAATGTGAAATGCAAAATTATGGTCCATTAGCCCATCTTCTGGCCTCCAGTCTATTTTCTATCAAGTCTTTGGTAACTGTTCTTAACAGCCATCCATTATCTTCGTGTTAAATTCTCTCTTGAGTTTTGATATGGCGTATCTGCTGCACCAACTGTCTCTTCCATTAATTTTTCCTCCTGAAAATGCTTCAAGTTCCACCCACATGCATGAGCAAATAAGTAGAAGGCTTGGTGGATTAGATCTTAAAACAAATTGGCTACCCAGAGTTCAGGTTTGTGTTTCTATATCAGGCAATGTTTCCATTAGTTTTATGTGTGCTGAAACGGGGCTGTGACACAGCTGAATTTCAGAGCAAGCTTTTAGAAGGAGGTTTGTTCACATTTCATAAAATTGTCTCAAACGCTTTCTACAGATTTTGAAGTAATTGAATCAACCCAGAAAATCAACATTGGAATGTTGCCTTTCATCAACTGTAAGAGAAAAGGGAAATTTTTTGGAAAGTCTTAGGGGGTGCAGGGGCGGGGGGGGAACATATTTTGGGATAGTTTTGGGGATACTGAGTCTTTGAAATTATTTCAGCTAAATTTTAGAGCTTTTTCTGAGGGACAGCCTAAACTCAATAAAAGTGAATAGTATTCAGTGATATATTGCTGTAGTGTCTAAGCCAGGATTCAAATATACCCAGACTTTTTTTCTTAACAGTTCAACTAGTCTCTACTTTTAATTAGTTTTATGATGAAAAACAGAAACTAAAACTGTTGCTCCAGCAGAAAATCCACTTTTATGCTTGAATGGCCAGCTATAATGATTATGCAAACTAAAATTACGTACATTTCCTTTTTATTGCCCTAGCTACAGAGAACACACTACTTTGCTGCAACCTCAAGTTCTTCCATTTTCTATTTCTTTCTTTGAAGAAAGCAAGGAAAGCATTTTGAATTGTGGAAATCAGGGCTTTTTTCCACACCTGTATTTGAAAATATTTCAACCTTCTCAGTGATTTTTTGGAAATCTTTAGTCTTATTCCTCAGCTTCACATGTTTTGGTATCATCTCTACTGCAGCTACTGATTAGATAAATGGGGAAAATTCAGAACCTGATCCTGAAAGCACTATGACTTTTCCATGTATTTAAAAAAAAGTCCTACCTTTGTCATGATCTTATGGCTGAGGTTGTTTACATGACACAGCCATCTTAACTGCATGAAAGATAATAATTCTGCCTTCATTAGAATCTGATGGGTTAGAAATATGCTACTGAAACAAAATAAAAACACAACAACAACAAAAACAACAATCCCCAGAACACAAGAGCTTGAGCATGTCTGTGGCTGAGCTCTGGTTGGTACAGCTACATCCCACAGTGATGCTCTGAAAAAACCTTAAAGTGAAAAGAGTTACAAAATAAGGCTGAGCCTGAGGGGAAAAAACACTATGATGGTAGCCAAATACATCAGGAAGATTAACAGATTAGTTGGGAATTTTGGTTGATCTTAGCTTCTGCCAAACATATTCCTGAGTCAAAACCTGAAGTAAGGTAAGTAAATTCTTTATCATTCTGGTGTTTACCCTTTTGAAGTTGACTGAACACTTGCACCTTCTTGTAATACCCTGTACTGGATGCTAGATTTCTTTTTTTTTCCAAAAAAGTCTGAAACTTCTAAAGGATCATCACTTAATCTATTTAATTTAATTTTCTTTTAATGTTAGAAGATATGGTCACACATTCCTCATAATACTGGCCTCCTCTCAGAGTCCCCTGTCCAATTTACCTTAAAATGTGGTCTTTGTCATGGGACACTTGGTCAGCAGTTTAAAACAAAGTTCTGAAATGGAATATGAGACAAACATCCCAGATTTAAAACATGTACTTTCTGCCTCTAAAAATTGGTATAAAATTGTAACAGGAAAATAAAGCCTTCCACTTTCAAGAGAACTCTAGGCAATAGCTAAGGAATTGATGACCCTAATTCAGGGAATAAGGACACAGATATTACCATTGTATGTCTCAAATGGTCTGTCACAAAGATAACTTGGCAGCTACTTTTATGACAAATGATTTTTATTTCTAAAGTTACAGTTCTATTAAACTGATAAATAAAAGCACTCAGATTAGGTTTTTCTGACTCTCTTCACCCCAGAGCATTAAATCTTCACTTTTTAGCCAAAGTATGGGTATTCTGTTAAGGTGCATCCATAATTAAGTTAATCTCATACTGTGAGTACTTAATTCTTTGGGGCTTCTTCCACTGCCAGCAGAGACCTATCAATGAAGGCAGGGGGACTTCCTGACCCTGTACATGGAGGTACCGAGTCTACTTTGTATTTTTAGGGTATTTTTCCAGTGTAGTATTTGTCAGTCACTACACGGTTCTCTGCCAGTAGTGAAAACTCTTCAGACTGTCTCAAGATTCTTAAATTGATTACTTGAGAAAAAGCTTCCACCAGAATTTGAGCTCTTGATTTTTTAAACTGTGATATGTGTTTAAAGCGGTTTGAGAAGCTGCACTCGAAAACTTTTGCCAGAAGAGACAAATCCTTTAACACTGCTTGTTTTATGATTTGTTGATGTTCTGATACTTCTTAACAGCACTACAGAAATGGCAGAAGTCACAAGGAAAGCCCTCTGTTTAGAAATTTCCTTCCTATCTCTATCTTGTTTCAAAACAAGATATTTTTTGTGATTTTTATGTTATCTGGCATCCAAAATGTCATCTAATCCAAATATCATTAAGTGCAGAAAGGTGCATTGGCCATTCTCTAGATAAGGGTGTCTGCCCCTTGATGCCATGATGATTTTTTGCCTTTTATACCCCTTTTATACACCCTTTTATATAGCTTTTATGTGTTCTTAGTGCTTTTAGCCCACATACTTATAATTCCTTAAGTCAGCTAACCTGGCTGAGACCCAGTATTCCGTTAAGTCAGGAGACCAAACACCCTGGAGGCCTCGCAGTCAGGGGTCAGAAAGCCCCAGACACCAAGGTCCCTTCTAGAACACATTCTGTAGACTAAGATAGGCCCATCCAGGGGGAGGTTCCTCGGGACAGGGGGTTCACTTGAGCCTCTCATTGGGGAATCTTTGATGGATGTGCTGATTTGCAAGGCCTATAACTGTGTGTGCTTTCCCAGGGTGCTTTGGGGCGTGCATTTCAGAGTGCATTTTGGTGCATTCCACTGGGACGAAGTGTTGCACCTAAGGATCTTTAAATAAATACCAAGGTAAAAACCCCTCTTTCCCTTAACCGTGCTTGGTTCTTAATTTTAAGACCAGGGAAAGGCAGCACCTCTAGTTTGTTAGAATATCCTATTCTAACAAAATCCACATGATAGCATTTGTGGAAATAGAAATGGCAACGATGCACTACATAGGTATGCATCTATTTATCCTATGGCTGCTCTCACACCAGCCACTTTGGGACAATCCCTTTCAAATTTCTTTATTCCCAAAATAAGATATATAACACACAGCTATGTGCACATTATAAATATATAAAGTCCCTTATTTTTTGCTGCATCCCATCAAAAGATGATACAACACATTGGAACTGTATTACCTACACAGCTTGTGATGACAAACACCAAAATTGTGGAACTCCTTCCTTATTTTGATGGATGTAGCATGAGTTGGCAGCGTGAGTTGTTGTTCTTATCCAGTATAACTGAGAAGGTTCTCTCTATTCTCCTCAACTAAACTCTTTGAAGGCTCAAACTATGCATAAATGCAATCTCTTAATTATTTACTTTTTTGCCTGACTAGAAAATAGCAGTTCCATATAATGAAAACTCTGAATCTTTAGTCTGCAGACTAGCAGACATTTAATAGATAAATGAAATTCAGGTTAAATGATAATACAGAGCAGAAACTATCTGATTCAAACTAAAATTTTTTGCAATTGGTACAGATATTCCCATTACATCTGATCACCAAACAACAGAGTGCTTTTCGCAAGGGTCACTTAAATCCTGGACTTTATAATATTTGACATCTTTGTATTGATGTGTTGTAGGTTAACCAAAGGTCTGATCTGAAGTAAATAGAAACTTTAGCACTGACTCTAGTAAGCTACATTCTAGACTTCAAAAACTCTCAGTCTTTGGAGAATTTATTTCTCTGGATAAACCTAGAGACCTGAGAGTTAAAAACAGGGAACAATCATTTTGTTTGACATTAGATTGTCAGTTGTGTGATAAGATTGAGCTTTCAGCAAAGAACTCAGCTGAGCTGGAGACTTAGAGTCATAGAACCATTTAGTTTGAGAAAACCTCTAAGATCATCAAGTCCAGCCATTAATCAGCACAACCAGGTCCACCACTAAACCATGGCCCCAAGTGCTACGTCCACACATCTTCTAAATCCCTCCAGGAACACAACTGACTCCACAACTGCCTGGGCAGCCTGTTCTAGTGTTTTCAGTACAGTGGCAATCCTTTCAGTAAAGAAATTTTTCCTAATATCCAACCTAAACCTCCCCTGGCACAACTTGAGGCTGTTTCCTCTCATCCCATCACTTGTCATGTGATAGAAGAAACCAACCTGGCCACCAGGCTCACACCTCCTTCGAATGGTGTCAGCCACCCTCCCAGCAGCGAAGAATATTCCGGTCCAAGCCATTCTCCAAAAGAATGCTGTGGGAAACAGGGAGAAAAAGTCTTTAGTAAAGTCCAGATAGACAGCATGCACAGACTTTCCCTTATCTGCTTAGCAGATTGATTTGTTTTGTCATAGAGATTAATACAACAACTCTTTGAAGTGAGGGAGGAGCAGTGTGGTGATTTTGAGGTGTGGTGCATCACTGCAGTGTTGTGTTAATTGTGAAGACATTTGTGTGCTTATTGGAGTTTCATGTTTGTGCTAACTCTCTCTTTTGAGTGCTGTCTCAGTGGTGTTCATCTTAGCAGCACTGGACAGACGAAACAGTCGAAAGTCTTTCCTGAAAGGGCCATTACATTGCCTGTTGCAAAGGCATAATGATTTCTAGGCAGCCTGAACTGGTGCAATTCAGCCAACCTAAAATAACAGCATGATTGCATTGAGCTGGGCATTAGGAAACTTAAATAGCTTTCTCAGCTTTGGAGTTTGTGTTAAATGTGGAGAGCCATCAGATATTGACATATTCCTGCTCGTACTGAGTGAAAGGCATACCTCCTCAGCCACCTTGAACCTCTCTCCTTTTCTCTGCCTCTTCTCTTCCAAGCCACCTCTGCCTTGCTTTCTTCTGCTCTTGCTTTCTTCTTTTGTCCAACAGTTGGCTTTATACCATTCCTGAACCAAGCTAGGTTCCTGCTCTGTGCCATTGGGAATGGTATCAGCTATGCATTCCTGATGGGCATGGGAAAAGCAACAAATAAAAGATATTTGGCTGTATAATGATTTTCAGTTAGATTTGGTATAAACTGGTATTATTTTTGACTTCTACCAAGATAGCAAAGTTGATATTAAAAAGCCCCAATCTCTATCGGTTTTCAAATGAAAAAGCTTTTTCACATTACATATAGGGTAACAAGGGAGTCATTTTAGAGTAAGAACTGGCTTTAATTAACACTGGTAAAGTCTCTAAGATATCACAGCAAAAAATCATCTTTTATTAAGAGTTTAGTGGCAATTTTCAATTTCAAGATAATTTATGCTCGCTTAACATCCAGGTTGATGTCTACACCTCCTGATAAACAATTTTTTGAGATTTATTACTCTACATATATTCAGTAACCTAAGCAAATATGGGTTGCAAAGAAATATGAGGGTAGCAGAGTTCATTGCCTTTGCACATTTACAAGTCTCATTGTCTTTGATGAATTAATCAGAGTAGTAAGAATCAGACAAGGAAGTTTATTTCACAGAGTAAGGCTGAAAAGTCAGGAAAGTTGCAAGTCTATTGAAAAATTTTTAACAAAATCAACCAGTTTCTAGTGCGTTGGTTTTGAATCATATGACTCCTATGACACAGTGAAGTTTAAAATCCTTACCAAACTTTAGGATCATTCATGCTTTGACTGAGACTTAAACCCGGAGCACAGCAGTTGACAAGACTCAAGTGCAAAAAAGAAGGATGAACTTGAGTGAAATCAGACACATGAAAGTTGTAGCAAAACAAGAGTATGAACACTCGTGGGCATGTAAGAAGTGCAGCTGTGAAGTTTTGAAGAGCTTCCTGTTCAAGTGTTGTGGGGAATATAGCAGTAACAAGACTTTTTCAAGCATTGATCAGTCTGTCTGTGTCTTTCAAGAATTTGTTTTTCAGTAGTTAGGGTTTCATTGCAAGCAATGTATTTTCAATAATATCTCAATAGAAAAAAAATTGCTGTACTGTAGCAGTACTAAGTTATTCTATTTATTGGAAAAAATGTTATGCAACACAGCTTTTTTTTTTTTAATTGAAAAATATATCTTAAATGCATCAAGTTTTATATCCATCAGAAAGTTCTTTTTCAACCAAGTGACTTAGTGATCCCAGTTTTCCAGTAATGACTCTGGTAGTAGCAGGAAGATCTGAATTCTCACCTTGTTTCAGGATCTCATATAAAAAAGGTCTTGTGGGTTACCTCAGAATTCTTTGAGGCTGCTTTGAGTCCCATGACTTGTTTTTTCATGCTGTTTTTTTGCTTTGTAGAAAAATTTAATTATAGACAGAGTTATATCTTATAGAAACAAGGAGTCAAACTTCTGAATTAATTTAAACTTTTGATGACTGATGTTAATATATGGTAGCTGAACATATCGATGTTCATCCAGTGAAACTGCCTGGATGAAAATGAGTTGTGCTGTTTGGAGGAGCCTTTCAGGATTCTGGTCCAGAAATATCATCTTACTTCTTTTAGGAAGAACTGTACTGCCCAACCTGGCAAAAATTATCTTACAGCAAAAAAAACCTTACAGCAGTTCCCAGTCAGATACCCAGATATGGCCTTTGTGAGCTTTTTCTGCCCTCCTGTGCAACAGGAGTCTGGGAGCACAGGGGTGTGGATACCCAGCCTCTCTGTGCTACACTAGATTTAGAGTGAAACTGGCAGTCAAATATGTACCATATCATCAGGAAAGACAATAAAAGAATGATTAACACTGGCACAGGTTGCCCAGAGAGGTGGTGGATGCCTCATCCCCAGAAATATTCAAGGTCAGGCTGCACAGGGCTCTGTAAATAATTTCCAATTAGAACAACCTCAAAAAAGCTCCCATGTTTTCCATTTGTTGCTTTGGTGTTTGGGGATTTGTGGGGGATACAGGGGTGTTAAACATCATCAAGAACTATCAGTATGAATATTTCTTACGTTTAAAAGAGCTTCAGAGAAAGCAAAGGGATAATCAGGATGTTCTGCTAATGTTTGGTAGCAGATTTGCAGTGAGATAAATTATATTTTATATATCTGCCTTCTTATTTTCCTCATTTTTATATGCTAATGATTATTGCTATGCAGTATTACTTTTGACTTGGGAAATTCTTAACAGATATAGAATTGTTTCACTTAGAAAACGTAAGCAGTGGAAATTTTTGTCTCTGATCTATGAGACTTTTGTCGCATGTAAGACATTCATTGAAGGAGTTGATATCTTATTCTGTAGCAAAATAGAACTTCTCCTGTTAATACTGCTGCTCTTACTTAACTTTATACAACTGTTTTGTATTAAGAAACTATCATATATATAAACATGATTATATAGGGGGGCTAATCATAACTTTGTTATTTAGGCACTTAACTCACTGAAGCTGCTTTCATAAATTTCTTGTACTGAGCCTATGCAAGGAACTGGCCTGGGAGTATGTGAGGAAAGAAGGTAAAATCTCAATCTGTCTTTCATCACCTCTTAGCCAAAATGTTTCTTGGTTTGAAAGTTATCTTAAACTGGATTGCAAACTGAAAAAGGTGCTTGTTTATTTTGCTGAAGTAATTTCAGACTAATAGTGAGTGATTAACAGCATAACATTACTGATGTTGATTAGGTACTGTACTTACATTTTTCTCAATTTTCAGGGAAACATTAGTTACATTTGCATCTTGTTGCCAAACGAGATAGGAAAGAAGTTCTATGAATTTATTTTCATGACATCACGGCAGAGTTAAGATTCTTTAAATAGCAAGGCATCCTATTAGACATGAATGATTTTGAAAATAATTATATCCATTTTAATGAGGGAGAAATACTTTACTGCCATTGCACCACTGTTCTGCTATGTGGTGTGTTTATAATCAGCTTCCTAATTTCTGCCTTCCACACCAAGCAGTCCTGAGTGCTCACAGAGCACATGCTGTGGGAGGAGCTCACACCTTCAGTGGAACTGAGAGGAGGCCACACTGCCCTGCCAGTATGGACTAATTGGAGCAGGGTTATGCAAGTAAAGGGACAGATTTTAAATTTTAAGTAGACTTAGAACTCTCTCAGTTTTAGCACATTTTTTGGTCAGAGTATGAGGTCTGGTCACACTCCACCTTGAAGAGACATATTAAAAAGATGTTAGGAATAGTGTTAAAGCTCTGGTTTTAATAAGAGGACTGTAATTTCATCACAAATGATGGAAGGTATGGTTGACACCACTTTCCTGGCATTTGAGTAACATAATGCATTTAGTGAATAAAATGAATACATTATAAAGAAAATATTGCACACACACTATAATTCAGACTGAAAAGCTCTATTTACTCAGTTGATGGCAAGCTTTTCATAAAACAGATGAATAATTTATGTCACTTTTTTGCTACTAGCTGTTTATATGCCTTCTAGTATCCCATAGTCCTTCTCAGATAACTATTTACAGTTTTGTACAGAAAGAGATTAAATGCCTCATTGAAGGTCACACAGAAAGACTAACAAAACCAGGAATTAAAGAGAGATCTGTAATAATTACCTAGTTTTATATTTACTCAACACAATTATCTAGCACTTCAATTATGGCTGTTTGGTTGAGCAGTAGCCAAAGTCAAGCCACCTTTCCTAGCCTGACAGGAGACCTGTGTTTTCCTGGTACAGCTAATGCTTCTGCTGTGATGACAAGCTGTAATCAGAACCAAAGATTGTCTTAAACTAGACTGTATCAGAAACTTATGTGCTTTCCACAATATCTTCACTCTTTACAAGATCTGATAGAATGTTATGGGATGAGATTTCAAAATCAAAAGTTGTATTTTATCAGGCATATTTTGCCAGTGAATTTTTCAACAGACTTTTACTTTAAATAACTTTAACTTTCTGTACTATGGAGAAATACATCCTCTGAGGAGGTTCATTTGCCTTTTCCCTTGCCAATTCAATGACAAAAATACGAACTGAGAACATAGAGGGAATAAAAAATAAAATTCAAATGACTGTTGCTTTTTCTTACATTGTGATTATTTCATGCTTGAGTAGATAAACAAAAAACCACAGTCCCCTCTTTGTTTTTTTGTAATTTCTGAGATTTAGCAGGGGTAATACAGACACTCTGGGTATTCTTTGTATATTTGAGAAGACCTGAGCATGTATTTGAGGTTGTAGTAACTTATTGGAAAGGAATTTATCTCTGCTGAATCCTCTTCAAAAGCAAACCTCAAACCCTGCAATTTTTTTCCTAGCCTTTCTGTTCATCTTAGGTACATGAAGTTGTTAAAAAAGAATGGATTTTTTTATATATATTTTTTCACATCTGGTCTCATTTCAAAGAAACAACAAGTAAGTTCCGGGGCATGGATTATTCCCCTGGAAGTTGGTTGTGTTTCCAGCATACCCTTCACAGCTGTTTGACCTTGCTGCTCTCCTGCCCATAAAAGCTGTATTTGCTATAGAACTGCTGGCTCTATGAGAAACAATCCATCAGTTTTACAGATGCAACAAACACTTCAATTCTCTGCAAAGTTAACAGTATCACAGTAACTCTCACATTACCAGCTCTATTTTCAAATAATTGACTTAGGAACAATTATTACTTGGCCCAGCTTATGGCCACATCAGGCCAAGTAACTCATGGCACAGAGCTCAGGGCAGGGGAGTGCTCTGTGGATGTCACAGCAAGCTGTGACCCTGGGCCCTCTCTCACTTCTTGGCTTAGATCGAAATGGGGACTTTTAGGTCAGTCACAGAGGAAATGTGGAACTTCATGGTGAGGTCCCTAAGCCCACATTGGCCAATTTAAAAATAAAGGATTAATTTCTTGGAGCATGCTTCCAAGAACCATGCTTTCTAAAAACTGGCTTCCATGTCTTGAGTGCCCACCTAGAGGACAGAGTCATGTTTTTTCTACCTCAGGGAAGATGTGACTTTTTTTTTTCTGCTGTTTTTATTTTGTTATAATTGTTACATTTTTTTACGCAGTAGAAAGTGTTCCAGAGCTGCAGGTGAAACATCCACACCAAGAAAAGTCATGCATCTTTGAGTGTTCTCCCAGGAAGCCCCTGCAAGCTGGGAAATCATGTTAATTAAAAGGTGGTCATGTGCTCTAGACAGGGTTCATCTAATGATGAACTGCTCTAAAATTTGGTCTGCTGACTGCTCCATTGATGTTAGAATGCCTGCCTCAGCTAGGAAACCTTTGGTGAAATTCATATATTAATTTCAGTGTCATTTATATCTGAGTCTCTCAGTAGAAAGACATAAACAATTTTTGAATCTACTCTAAATTGAAGTATTTATGATGAAATATTGAGATTTTAATGATGTCACATTTCATAAATCTAGGGGATGCTGGTATTGTCAAACTAATATTAAAAAGGGAGAAAAATATCTGTCGTCTTTGTCATCATCACCATCGCTTAGTCTGAGCACTTTGACATAAAAAGACTGATCATGTCCTGAGTGCTCATTTTATCAATTAAATGATGGCAGAAGTGTCGTGTAGCTTATTATTCAATACATATAGATACAGTCATATTCAATATTGTGCAGTAAAACAGTAAATAATTTATCAAGTGACTTGTTTGTGAGTGTTCTGTAATCAATTCAGAATTTTCTAAAAGTGAGTTCCTTATTTTCAACTGTATTCTAAATCACTTCTGTGAATTCCTTTGCCAATTACTCAAGCTATAACCTTTTTTGAGAACTGTCAACTAAGGCTGAGAGTTTTAATGTCAGTTTTGAGAAAGGGATTTTGCATATATTAGGCTTCTATTCTTATAAATTCATGACAAAGTCTTAGACTAGAATTTGAATTTTGTGTTTAAATTGAGGGGTTTTCCCCCAACAAATATTGTTCATTAAGTCATTGAGAGCAATTCATACTTTCTGGAACATGGGTGGAAATTTAACAGGAAAGGAGTGGTGGCCACAGCAAAATGTTTAGCTGTGCAAAAATATTCCATCCAGGCCAGCAAACAACTTGCTTGTCCTAATGCTGCCGCTAACAGAGTACAGGTCACACGCTTTAGTGGAAAGAGCTTTGCCATGTATTTTTAAAGACACAATATTTTCTTGAAGGAGTTTTTGAATCTGCTGTTTAGAAGGGATAGCAGCACTGGTTGGATTGTGTGTAAGAGCAGTGTACAATTATTTTTCTCTTCAGTTTTCACAACACCAATTAAACTTAATAGACAGGATATCTGTAAATCTTATATGCTTCTCACGAGCATAATCCAAAGATTATTTATGCAGTGACTTTTTGGAATTATAGCAAAATATAACAACTAGAAGAAAATATTTTTTTAAAAGCAGAATTTTAATACAATTTTGTGGTGAAAACTTCTGCTTTTAGTAATTTTTCCATTCACTCATACGTCTGACAGCGAAAGTAGAAACACATGCTAGACTGGTTTGATCAGTTGTGCCTTGTCTTTCAGTACTGTAAATTAAATCTAGATAGTTTAAAAAACATGACTTTTAGACAATATTTTAGTTAAAATGTCCTTTTCTTTTGCCATATATTTGTCATTTCACTGGTTTAAATGTACTGAGGTTATTGGCATAAAAGTATTGAGTGTTTTTCTTGTTAATCATTGCTGAAATTACCTTAAAGGCAAGATTAATGAACTCCATACTCTGCCCTGGTATAGAAAATTAATATAAATCAAGACGTGGTGCTTTTCTTCCTCATACCCATGTTATATAAAGAGTAAGCATTTTCTAGACCACTTGGAAATGTTCCTGATTGATGTTAGTGGTAAATCGTCATATAATCATCATGTTGCTTAAAATTTAAGATAAATTTGAAGAATTTTTTGCATATCACTTTAATTACTCCTCAGAGATTAAAATACTGGGTTTTAATTATGTCTTTCCAAGGAAAGACAGGAAAATGATTGAGTATTTTCTCTGTCATCCATCAAGTTATTAAAGGTGATAAGAAAAGGGCACTAGAGTCTGTTCGGGGATGTGGAGAATGCAGGTAAATTGTGTAACACTTCGTGGGATTTAGGGATACTCAGTTTGTGTTTGCATGGGCTAGAAACAACTGGAGCTGCAGTTTAAATGCCATTTCAGAGCAAAACCAGCTCTGATCCCAGAACTGGAATTGTCAATCCTAGCAATAACAACCCCCATCTTTGCTAGTCTCATAAACATCCTGTGGAAAAACCAGGCTGAAAACCTTTCCAAGTTTCCAAAGCAAAGTGCAATGTAAGTTCCATTCCTTTGATCTAAGGTTTGCTTCCAATTTTGTACATGCATTTAAAAAAGTCACACATACCCCTTTTAAAAGCTCTCCCTGAAAGTGTGGCACACAAGATTACTCCGAGACACTCTTGGTTTTCCACTATATTACACTTTGTAGGTTCTGAAAGGGACTAAAAGTACTTCAGGTTGCAAACGTTTCTGCCATTACTGTAGCTGATGCATTAAAGAGAAACAGATTTGTTCACATCCAGACTTAATGCAGTCTTTTCTTAAAGTGTCCCCCATATGACCCTACATAAGAGTTCTCTTTTTCCATCATGGGACCTAAAAGCAGTGCTGAGTCTTCTGATGGACATTCTTCATTTCAGCCATGGCTTCCATTCCTCTTAGGATTTTGACCTGAACTCTGCCTTCTAGCTTGTTCTGTGTTTGGTTTGATGAGTTAGAGCTTCATGCTCTCCTGCTCCTATCTTAAATATTTTTTTCTAAGAAAGCAGTAGTAAGAATAGTTCTAGGATTTTTGCCAAAAGTAACTTCCAGCTCTCAAATAAATCAGGAAATATTTCTACCTTTCTTAAAGCTGAAGCTTCCAGATTCCTCAGAGCACAAATTGCATTCCTGAATGTCTAGAAGGCGCTTAAAACTTTAAAATGTACCTTCACAGAAGTAGAAGTTTTTGCAAATCTCACTTCTTGTTTGCTCTGAATAAATGTGATTACTTTACAAGAGACCAGACAAAATGGATTATGTTCATCTAATCTCCTTAAAGAACATGAGAAAACATCCAGATAATACTTCCTAATTGTACATGTTATAAATGACCAGCCACTGTGAAAACTGACTTTTAGCTGAATAAAAATCTGGCTTTCCTGTTTTTAACACGGAGGCAATCTCTACTGAAGTTTACAGTAGTCAGTATTATTATTTTAATTTGAAATCAAAATTACTTAAATTCTGTACCTTTATATAATAACCATGATTTTATGTCACTCTGTTGCCACTTTCCAGCTATTCTGTAAACTCCAAACATCTTTTTCACACAGGAATTCCATCTACCACATGGTTTGAAAATGAAGTATTCTGTTATTGTACTATGGACAGCGCAGCCTGAAAAGGCTTTAATGCAGCAGGCACTGAGAATTTCTTCCCTCAGATCAGCAGTTTGTGCTCACTCACTGCCTAATCACTGTGTCTCTTATTTAGCAGCAAAAATAAAGCAAAGCATGAATTAGCAGGAAAACTCAGTCACTGTCCCTTTTAATGCAATTCTTGCGTTAAAGACCAAAAAACTTTCACAGATAAATGTCATTCCTAGGGTAAATATTGTAAGAAAGAAAGATTAGACAGGCTATAATGTGCAAATATATAATGACCTACCCTTAGACTGCTGTGCCATCATGTCTAAACACATGTGGGAGTCTGATGAACTTGTGAATGGCACAAGTTTTCCAGCGTCTGAGTGAAATCTCATGAGGCTAGAAATTTGAAGCATTTTTCAACAGTAACTTGTGTCATGAATTTTCAGGTTTTAGAGAGCAAGTTGGGCATGACTGTTTTATTCCAGTGCAAAACCTTTGGAGGAAAGTATCACAAAAATTTAATATAATCAATCTGTATCACAGGCCTAGGCTAATCAAGATTTTAATTAAAAGTTTTAATCAGCCTATAATAAAAATATGATGGTGATGAAAACTGTGAAATAATACTGCTAATTTTTTCTTCCCTTTGTGTAAACTTTTTACAAATGACAGCTTTTCTCAGTATATTGCAGAAAAATCAGTCATGCAAGAGGTATAAATGGATACCTGAAATGAGGAAGCCTTTAAAACTATGGTTTTACCAATATTGCTCCTACTGATTGTTCTGATTCCTGCTTTCTTTCAACAGATAGGAGGGAGGTAGTTATTTTTGCACTGTAAAAAAGGGATTAGGAGAACTATGGAGTTTACTTATTTATGGTCACTTACACAGATTTTACAATTACTGAGCAATGCATTGGAAGCCTCTGTGCATAATTCACAGGCTCACTGAATTTTCATCTTGAGTTATTTTCTGTTTCTGTTCTGTCACAGAAGCTGTGAATTTAAACTCCTTTTTTAATAATACCCTTTGCAAATTTAATAATAAATAATGCGATAGTCTGCCAAAGCACATAGGACATCACATTGCCATGCTGAAGAAATTAGACCATGTATAAAAAAATCTGTGTAATGGAATTTTTTGTCAAATGAAAGAATGCTTTGTCTGCCACCATAATAAAGCCTTTTTATGTTGAGATGAATGTCAGAACAGGTTTGTATTTTCTCAAAGTTACTGTGTTTAATCTTTCTAGGTACTTCACAATAAGTAAGAGACTGTACTCAGAATGAATTTATAATTCATTTTTCTGACCCTGCTAATGATTTGGCAAGTTTGAAATCTCAACTTTCTTTTAAATTAGAGTTCCATTTATTTCAATTTTTGGTACTCTCACAGGTATAAGGACAATTTCACTTAGCTGTAAATCTTATTGCAAAATCAAATAATCCTTTCATTCTCAGCCTTACAAATTAAGTTGTTATGTTGATGTCCTGCCCTTTAAGGTACTATTTGTTTCAACGACTGAAATAAAAGCTTCTGAAACCTGGAATCTAATGATGACAGGGACACAAACTCTATTACACAGTACAGTAATTGCTGTGTTCACAAAAAGCCCATACCAAAAAGTAAAGTGTTAGTGCCTGTTTCATTCTGTTTGCGTTTCTGTTAAACTGTAGAAAATAATATATTCTCCTGCAGATTCCTAAGCCTTGTACATCATGGCTGTGAATGAATGACCTATTCCTACTAGTTCCACTTCATTGTTTCTCAGATTTACTGCTCATGGTGTGAAATATAAATCCCATTTACCTCTTACAGAATTCTCTTTTGTGTATTTTTAAGTGATTCTATTGATTTAATTGGTGAAAGGGACTTATCAGCAAGAGCCCATAAGAATAATTCTTTAAAAACATCATGTTTTGGTGAATTGGGGAGTGTCCAGAGGTTTCCTGCCTGGAGGCCAGGACCTCAGTTTCTTGATACTTACATAGCTCAGCAGCTGGAATCCTTGCTATGATAGTGCAAAGGAGTGAATTTAAAATATTAGTGTCTCTCACTTGCTAATCCTCTATGTCAAATGTGAAATACTGAAAGTGCATTTTAGACTTCAATTTTTTCACCTAAAACATGAGTTTTAGTGGTCCATTGCTTTAAAATGTGTCCTATTTACAAAGTTTAACACACAATAAACACCTACATAAATAGATAGGTTTAGTCCAAACAGCAACATGTAGCATCCCAAGCAATATTCCACTATGTATTGCTTATTTTCATGCTTACCTCCAGATTGGCAGTTTGGGAAAAAAGGTAGGCACACTCTGTGGCAAACCTTTGGAGAAAGAAAAGTAAATCACAAAGTTAAAAACCCCTTCCTGAAAATACACTGCTTTAGGCAATCTCAGCATGAAGAATAAGGTTTGATACGTGAAAGGAATTGTGTAAACATGAGGGAACATGTGGTCACCAAGGTCCGAGGAGTAAAAATGTTTAACACCTTAGGGATTGAAATCCTCAGCTTAAATTGTATTTGGAAGCAATGTGGAAGGCATTGAAAAATCTCAGCTTGTATTTTCCACTGCTCTGCCTTTCCATAAGCTGCTGAAATGCAGTAAATACAGAAAACACAAGGCAAATGTAGTGAATGACACGAAGAAAACAATTTAATATCTATGTTACCTAGTGCAGTAATTTCCACTAATTTCCATTGCAAAATATGAAATAAATTTATACCCATCAAACTAATATCCCCATGCTGAAAGTTCTTTTACTGAAGCATGTATAATCCTACTCGCTGAAAATCTGGACATGATGCTTTGTGTTTCTATTTACAGCACTTTCACATGATTTTGATTGCTTCTAATTTAAAAGTTTAATACCTGGTATAGGTTTCTCATGATTAAAACTACCTCAAAAAATATTTTTAGCAGAACCTTTCTTTTATCCTACCACAGCTCCAGTGTCTACGTGTTCCTCTGTGGCTCATCTGTCTCCTGTGTTTCCTACCAAAATCTCTTCCTTTAATTTCTGCATGGGAAGTCATTCAGGGTTCCAGCATTTTGAACAAGGATGGGCAGTAATATTGTTGAGCTGCAGTGGCTTTGTGGCTGCAATCAAGCTGGTTTCTGACCTTTGAAACATTGGCTCCAGTAACAGATTTGGGAGATTTACACAGTTCCCTTAAGAATCTGCTATTTTCATAAAATTAATAAGGTTCTGTCCATTAATCACTATTTCAAGCTCATGTGGATACATTGGTCAAGATTTGGCAGAAAGCTACTATTCCCATGGATGTTTAGGTTTTGGGTGGCTCGCTGCTAGCAGAATTTTTCATGAGTTTTAAATTAAAACCGTCTTTGTTCAGTTTGGAATTTTGATGTTTTGGCATGGAAGACAGGAAATAGAGAGAAGGGAGCATTGTTGTTATGTTGTATAAGCTTTAAGAATTTTTTATTCTTCTCTAATCGCTTGAGACATATTCTGCCCTCATTTCATGTGGTCTGTTTTCCCTCAGACTGGACAGTTGTCTTAGTGGTTTGTGGATGGAGATAAAGGATGTGAAGTAGCTGCAAATCCCTTCAGGTTATGCTTGAATGGCTTATACGACGTGCAAAGCAAGCACAGGAGGTGTGCTGTGCTCTGCTGTGTGTAAGAACACTTTGGAAAGCAAAAAAGCCATCCCAGTTTAGACACATTTCACCAAAATTTATGCAAAAGAGCTTGTCAAAAAAGACAGTTTCCTACAGTAGAACTAAGACTATTTAATTCTGTAGGTTCTGTGGGTTCAGGATATCCCAGGCACGGTTGCCAGTTATGTACTACACCCTGACCTTCACCAGAACCTGCCACGGTCACTGGACATGCTGCAGGACATTCTGTTCCCAGGGGCAATTGAATGATGGCTTGTTTGCTCTTTCCTTTGATGCAGTAGCTGTGATTTTCTGAGTGTCATGCAGGGATAAAGAAACTCCTATCAGCATGCTCTTCAAATTAATTTTCATTTTGTGATTTGTATCGAAGCATAAAGTCTTTTCACTTTCAGTGTGGGTCACTTTCAGTGTGGTTACTATCATTGGAATAACTGGCTAGTGTTAATAATTACACTGTGTAGAATGAGGGTTTTTCAGCTTTGTCTTTGGGATTGCCCTTCCAAATCCTTCAATGGTGCCAGCTGCATTCTGCCAATGAGCAGTGTGGTTTAAATCTCCATTTTTGGCTTCTAAAGTGAATTTGGTTTTGAGGGATCCCCTAAGATGAGGTGATGAGGGGTTTGTTTGGAAGATTTTATGTTTTAAAACACCACTAAGACCAAAACTGTTTTCATGCAACAGTTATACTCTGCTCTCTGATATCCTATTGAGAGTAAATGATACGTAAGAAAAGAGCAACATCCTAGAGCATGACAACTACATTGTACTTCTACTACTCACCAGAGAAATGCTTTTCATCATTGTGAAACGTAGCATTTATTTCACTTGAACCTGGAATGAAATACAGAAATGCTTCCATGTTCACAGAAAAATAAATGTCTTTCTGTTCTGTCCCTGTTAGAGACAACTTGTAGATAGGGTTGATTTAATATGTTGGGGTCTAGGTTTTTGTTATATAGCTTAGAAGTAAAGGCTGTATTAAAGGACAATGCCTATGAAAGAGCACCAAAAGAGACCATGAATTTCTGCTACAAAATGCTGTATTCTTAGTGATGACAATTTCAAATATTTTGGTATACAAAGAAGTGTAAAATTATCACCGCAAGACTTGAGGCCATAAGTAGAAATTATATCCTTAACTGGTGTAAGAAAAACTGTATGAGGTCCTTTCTGTTTCTTCTTGTCAATAACATAAGAAGTAAAAAAGAAAAATAGAGCTATTTTCAGAATTCTAAATCCAGCTATTAGATAAACAAGTACCTTATCTTTCTCATTAGGTGTTTAGAGGTTTTAAATGAAAGAAAGCTTGAAAGATACTGCTGCTTCTACTTGGAGAATTGTTCTAGACGCACTAAAGCCCAAGACAAAGTATAGAAAACTGTTTTAGAGAGATGAAGAACTTTACACATTATTTTAAAGTTGATTACTTATCTGCCTTCTTGATTTATACTTAAGATAGGAATTTTTCAGTTATTTTGTTTCTTATCAGAAATAACCACTCTGTCAATGGTATGCTCTAGTATTGACAAGCCCTTTAGAAAAGATGCCTATACTCAGCCTTTGTACTGCTTACTCTTACCATCTGAAATGCAGACAGAAAAAATTATTTCAAGATCTATCTTAATTTTTATTCCTGGACATAGCATTTAAAAATCCACAGCCCCTTGAGGGAATTCAAACAATTTTGACCTATCCTCAAAATAAGCATGTAGATTTTCTGGATACAATAAAGAAAATCTCATATTCAGTTGAATCAGCCCCTTGCATATTAGGTTAAAGTCCCATCTCTTCAAAGTAGAAGATAACTTTTTCTTCTTTTTTTTCTTTCTATCATGCAATATTGCTGTGTTTGGAAAGCTGCATGGTCTGCATTCTGTCCAGGGAAAGGGGAAATAAAGAATAGACCAAAGAGCTAGTTTGCTGCATACACATGATAATGTGGAGAGCAGTTTCTGTTTTTCTTTTATATGCCCTCCTATCCCAAATGTATGAGAAAATGTGTTCTAACAGAACAAGCAGCATTGTTTTCTTTTGTAGCATGGAACCTTCACACTGTAATAATATCTTTCTTGATTTGGGGTTTAGAAGCCTTGAAACCACTTCTGTAGCATTTTGAAATGTAACTGTTAGACATATCTTTAGATTTTTACAGTGATTTACAATCACCTTCATTCAAACAGAACTATCACTTAAAAGAGTTTGTACCTTGCTCATGATTAAGGACTTAAAAATCTGTCTGAATTTGTGTTTTCTTCTCTCTCGGAAACTTTATATTTCTGTCTGTCATCATAATCTCTAAAAGACTGCTCCTCTTATCAGCACCACCATCTTATCTATGACTCTTGTTAGAACTTTGGCTTTGGAGTATCATATCCCATAATGGAACCTTTGGAGTATCATATCCCATAATGGAACCTTGTAAAAATTTCTGCGTCTTATACTGCATGTAAACTGTCATTTTACTATAGTCATATAATTTAATAAATATTTATTGGTCAGTCAAATATTTCAAATTTATTTACTGTCTTCCTACTTAATTTGGGCCACTTATGTACTATATTTTTAAGTGGAGTTTCATTAATCTTTCAGAAACCCTGTCTGAAATACTTGGACATTTTCCATTTATTCTCTGTTCTCCTCTTTCTTTTCTCGACATTACTGAAGTGATGAATGCCAGCTCCACATCGTAGCAAACTCATAGCAGAAAATAAAGCCATGAAATGGAAGCATTTCATTCCATTGAAAACAACTTCAGTAAGATAAACAGGTGTGAGCACAAAGCACATTCACCTGCAGATGTGCACTTCAACGTGTTTCTCTGTGCCTGATTTAGGTAGCTGGATTGCAGTCAAGAGCTCTTGTTCAGCCATGCTTTTTCTTGTGTCCTTGTGTTTCCCTGATACTTTAAATTTATGTAATCAGATCACACTGGAGGTTATCCTCTTAAAGGGAGGAGCTACCTTCAACATGCTACACATAAACTGCTGTGATTTGCATTTGTACATTGGTTCTTCCCGTGGTTCCTATAATCTGAAGAAACATGTTAGTGGCAACATTATTCATAGAGAAATTCAGTGCTTTTAGACCTTGATGTTGCTGAAGCAAACAAAGCAAAAGCAAAATAATGTTGCAATACCTTTTTATCCTGTTTTCCTGTACTAAATGTGGGTTGTTTTCTAGCTGTGTTTGAAGAAGCAGACGTCTATTTACATAACGGTAAGATTTAGTTAGGGTTTGAGAAAGGAAAATGACACCTCAGTTTTACAATGTGATTAATATATGTGTAAGAATTAGATAAAACAAACCAAGCCAACTTGAGATTCACACTTTATTTGTAACAAATTCTTTGTACTTGAAGCGGTATCATGGATGTAGAACAGGATAGCTAATTTTCAGAGGAGTGCATAAGGGTGCCCCTCATCTATAGCAAAATATTCCCCTAACATCTTCGGGAGCTAAGATCAACTTGCTGTAGATTTTATTCTCTCACTAGCCAATTTGTGGGCTGTTTCTCTCCTGTCCATATGTTAACTCAGAACTGGAGGTGACAATAATATCCAACACAGCCAGCACAGGGCTGCCATTTCAGCCTGAAACCAAATTTCAGTGACTTGCTCTTTCCAAATCCCACCCAAAGAATTGCTGTTATTTCCATGTCTTCAAGACAAACTTTCCTTGGATTTCATTCTCCTTTCTCTGTCACAGTGCAATTACAACAGTTTTTCATTTGTAATTTTATTTGTGGTCTGTGCAGTGCACCTTTCCTCTGCAGCAGGATTCAATTGCAGGAGTCTGAAAAAGCTGTTTCCAAGAGCCAAAGGTGTGAGGAAAAGGGACACTGAGAGGCACAGGACAGCAAAAAGCACGTGCACTGTTTTGTGTAGAAAATCCTGATACTTCTCTCTGCTGAATTTGTGTCCTTTATAAGAGCAAATTTGATGTGAGAACATTGTGACATTTACCTCATTTGTCTAAAAATAGTTGAAGTCTCCTAGTCCTTCTCTGATTTCTGCCTTGCAGTTTAATCTGCCGTAGCATTTCACAGTTTTTTGCACCTGGTCAAGTTGTCACTATTATAGGTCTAATACTAATCTTCTTTCTATTTAAGTTTGGAATTTGAATCCTTGATACAGGTCACTTGTTTGCTAAGCCTTCTTTAACATAGGGCACTTCCTGAGGAGTGATTTACTGTCTTATTTCTATATAATGTTTGTTGATACCAGGTTTTTCAGCTCATTATTTTCCTCATACCAAGTTTCAGACACGCCTATTGTGCCAATGCCCTAATTTAAAACCTGGTATTCCTAATCACGCTTCTCTCTTATTTTGTTTTCCTTCATTCCTGTAGAAACACACGCACAAAGAACATTAACTTACTTAGCCCTCCCTGTATCAAACAAAGAAGCACAATTTATTGTGAGGGGGGTTGGAGTGTTTTTAGTATAGAGGGTAAACCTGTGTGACTTTACTTCTGCTGCAAAGACTTTAGTTAACTTCTATTCTGTAATGTTTTTGTTTGTTCTTTGTCTCATCACACTTAAGATTTCAGGAAGGTAGGAGTACAGGTGACATGTGACAGAAGAAAATATGTCCTCACCTGGTGAATGGCTGAGTGCAATGTGACTGTTAACATCTAGGACGAACTTCAGCGCTAATACTCCACTTCAACACTGCTTTAACTGATCTTCCACAACAGAAAAGCAAAGTCAAGGGAAAATTATATTGAACCATATCAGGAGAGCCAAGGAAAAAGAGCACTTTCAGATGTTTCACAACTGCTGTTTGCAACGTCTCCGTTGCACGTGCACTTACAGCTCCCAATGGTCAGAACCTGCATGTACACTTCACGTTTCTCTTGGTTTATCATAAATAAACAAAAGCCTGACAGAGGAAGATTTGTTAAAATAGAAATAGTAAAACAAAGTCATAGGGCAGTATGTAATAGTATAACAGTCATACTTACAGTGTTTTAAACACACAAAGGAAAAAGGAAAATACCTACCCAGTAGAACAGAATGCTTCATTTATTTTGTTACGTTATTCTGATCCTACTCTCTGTTCCTATAACTACTGAAAAACATGTGTCCTCTGACAAGCAGAGAAGATATTTTCTAATTGATTACACTGGATTTAAAGGAAAACTTTTTTTTATTATTTTGATGTAGCAACAAAATATAGAAACAATTCTAGGATCCAAATTAATGCTAAGCTACCTTGAATATACAATCACTGTAATAACAAGAGGGCAATTAAATATGTACATGAACACAGTCTTTAATTTAAAAAGGTTTTATCCTAAATAAAATTAGCTTACTTCTAACATTTAAGTTATACTCCAGATGCTTAGTTTTCATCGTTGGCTTACTGACTTTAAATGTCATGGAGTTTTGGCATTATGGTGAATTTTTGCAATGGAAAGACTCAATTAAGTACTTTTTGGATACCAGTCAAAACAAAAGAGATTTTTTTTCCCCGAAGCTGCATTACTGAACCCTTTTTTAAAAAAATCTGTTGTTCATTGACTATTTTTTAAAGTAATTTGTCATATAAGAAGACCACAATAACCTAGACAGATTTCACTTTTAACTTAATTGTGAATTTTAGGCACAGCTTACAGTGAATTAGATTTTCAAACATACACAGGCCCGTGTTAATGTCAGTAAGACTATGTGCAAATGCAGAGTTGCCCCTAAATAAATTAATCTCTGGATTTTTTTCCTGCTATACACTATTAGGTAGAAGTAAATCAGTATGCAGTGAAAAGAACTATAGATATTTCCATTTTGTGTGATAATTCTAGCTAATACTAGAAAGTGACTTAAATAGTCAATATTGTACCTGACAATTGTGGAAAATTTTGAAGAATAAAAGAAAAAATATATTCTGTGCATGGTAACACATGAGAAATCATCATAACTGTTCCCCCCAACAATAGCCATCCTTTCTAATATACAGAACTTTGGAAGGTTCTATGAATTTCTATGTTGGATGTGGGTTTCCACTCAAGTAATAAAGGAAATTGATGCAGTGCTCTGAAACACGTACTGCATGGGTTTATTACATTGTCATCTGTGCTTCATGGCTAAGAATGGTTTTTACATCTGTTCCTTCTATTGACATTACTGTATATTAAATTTCTCTCTTTGTCTCAGTTGGTATGAATGGAAAGTCGTGCTTTGGTTGAAATATTCTAAATGATCTACTACTGCTCACATATATTAGCACCGCAATAGTCATCTCCTAAATCTTTAGCTTTTGTCTTCCAAATTACATTTCTGAAGATCAGACGGCTTCAGTCTGATTATTTGAGCAGTTTACATTTCAGAGCTTGTTCTGCACAATACCCACTTTGCATATAAAGATCCAGGTTTCTATGCCACAAAACAAAAAACGATGGGTTCTACATAACATTATCATTTGGGCTCTTCTTCCCAACTTATTTGATGTTTCATATGCTGAAGGACAAGCCTGTGATTAGCTATGTACTTCTAGAAGTGTAGCTATGTGTGTTGTGTACTTACAGCAGCTAAGTGTACTTATCTATGGGTGTAGTTACATGCAGAGACACACCAGATTCATTTCAAGCTCCTCTCTAAAAATATTGAATTATTATTTCAACGGAACACTGCTTCAATTTCAATGAGGTCACCTGCAATATCATCTTTCATTACTGTATACCTATAAGCGGAATAAGCTGCTCCTTCAACTTTTTTTATTCTTGCTCTTTTATCATTAGCATTCTTCTCTCTTTGGGGACTATGGTACAAATTTAGTAAGACAATAATGATGCCTTTGTGTCCACGTTCTTTCAAAATGCTTATCTTTGTCAAATTTAAGAACCTTCAGTAACACAATAATTAGTGTTTCTGTCATGTTTTTCTTTATCATCTTTAAACCAGCAATGCAGTGGAAGCATCTTTGGTAGCTCATGCCTAAGAATGTGGGACAAAGCATCACTGAATTTTACCTTCCACTTGTAATAGGTGTTGATGAGGCTTCACTGATGTGGTGACCACTGGTTCTCATGAGCATTGTCTGTTTAGAACACCTTGTAGAAAGCTCTGTCTAAAATACAATTGAGATTTATTTGTACTGTAGAAAGTTATACTCTGAAAAAAAAAAAAAAAAACAAAATAATTGCCTGCAGAATGAAGCTTGCAGGTTGCTTCTTAAAATTCCTTTAATTTAAGAGCTTGAGGGAAGAAGTCGATTCTAAAATCTTTTTAAATAAAGGCAAATAAACAACTTCCACCTCCAGACCCCTCCCCCCCCCAAAAAAAAACCCCAACAAAACAAAACTAAACAAAAAAAGCAAACAAACAAACAAGGAAAAAAATAACCCCCGAGGTACAGGAAAAACTTTTTGTGTTTGCAATAGTCTGTCCTAAACAAGACTGTACTATCTGGGGGTTCCCAATAGCAGGAAACTCTTAACATTTTTTTGCTATACTTTGACACACAAGTAAGAAAGATGGTGTGACCAAGGTCATGTCTTCATCCATCAGAAACAGAACCTTCTGGCCAAGGCGAGAAAGCAAAATTACCACCTGTATTCACATGCAGTGGGAAATGCTGGCAGTATTCTGTGACCAGGGCATTCAAATTAACAAATAGTCTGCAGCTAGGGGCTCTTTCAACAGTACAAGTCATTCAATTCTTCCAGGATTGACTCACCCTCAAACCCATTCCATTTAGGGACTTCCATCTCTCCCACTTTTGGATGCTTAAGGTATCCTTAATTGTCATCATTGTTAGGCACTATAAAACAGTGAACAGGCTGAGTTAAGTTTGAGCTGTTCAGAATTTGTAATCCAGCTGTGATAGTTCAGGTCAAGACCTGAATATCCTGACACATGTATTCTGTATGTAGTAAAAGGCTGGCAATTTTGAGAAAATAAAATCTTGCCTAAAAGAATACAGACTTGAGGAAAGGTTTTCACAAGCCTCAAACTGACGTAAGCGCTCAAGAATTGCTTTAAAACATGATTTACCAGTATATGCACCTGAACACGGGGTCCCTGGCCAACATTTTAGACATCATTCTTGACCTCAGTGTATAATTTAAGGGCCATAGTAAGTGTAGCCAAAAATACTTATTGGAAGCCTGCATTTTCATAATGTGGTGATGATTTTATTCTGACAGACACAAGATTCTGTTTTGATTCTATCACATTTTTTTACATTTTTATAAAAATGTTCCTTTTCATATATACTGTACTCACCTTGTGATGTTGGCAAAATACTGACATTTGCCTAATCTAAACTGCTTCATTTGCAGTCTTATCTGAAAAAAAAAATGTTTCAGTGTATGACAAGTGATCTATCTTAATAATTATCTCTTCATTATGCCTTATGGTGAATAATCTACTTGTTTCAGTTTACCCTGTAAAATATATAAAACAGCTTTATAGAGAACTTGTCTCAGAACCAGCTCAGAAAATGACCCTTCAAGTGTAGTTGCCCCACACGGTGAAACTGGTCCTCAGAAAAAAACTGAAATAAGTTATAATTGTTCATTTCACATTTTTAAACTTGTCTGCCCAGAGGGGGCACACAGCTGTGGTGGACATGAAAATATAGATGCATATGTGAGTGATTTCGGATTAGCAAGTTCATGTATAGTAGATTAATTCAGAAATGATTGGATGTTGTCTTTAAGACACAGGCAATTGAATGTGGAGCAGGTAAACCTAAAAGGTCTGCAAAGGCAATTTTTTAAATCCTTTTTTAATATTTTTATTCATTTCGATAGCCAAAATGCACATAATCCCGCCAATTCTAGTATAAAATTAACTCATTTCTATTCAGCTCTAATTTTTTTTTTTTATGTTTTCCTATTGAAATTCAGGTCTTCATACATTTTGACCTTTTCAAGAATGCCTGCTTCATTGTGAATTGTGAGTGCATTAGGAAGGTAAACACATTCAGTCCTTGTTATTCAATGAGTTTGGATTTAGAAAGTCATTGTCAATAGGTTAATCCTTTTGTACAGACAGTCTCTTTGGCTAAGAGGCATCTTAAACAAATAAAGGTTTTACCAAAATGCTAATTTTTCAGTCTTTCTGTCAACTGTCAAAGAACAAACCTCAGTGGAGGTCTTAAAATTGGTTATTTCTAGTTTATATTCACTTCATGTCAGCACAGTTTGAAAAAGAACTTCTGTATATGGAAGTCTAGTCACAGGCTATTTGTTACTCTGCTCAAGAAATCATTAAAACCTAGGATTTTCTTGGAGTGTTTTATGAGGATGAGGGAAGGGATAAGTTTATCTGGGTTCAACAAATATTTATAAAGACCATGAATAAAAAGGATACCAAATTCAGCAGCAGATTGGGTAGGCACTTAAAAAGAAAAGAACGTATCCCCGATCTGATTAAAAGTCAAGTGTCTCTTGAACTGCATATCACAGTATTTGCCAAGTGGATATATTTTAGACTATTGGTTAAAATGTGAAAGTAGAAATTAGGGATTCTGAGAGAGAATTGCAATAAAACATCTCCTTGCAAGAATTATGTGGGCAGAAGTTCAGCAATAAATAAGGTGAGGCTGTATGTGCAGCTTTTTATTCCACTGGTTATTGTAAGTCCTTTCATTGCTTCACAGGCTTCCTACAGGTCCTATATTTCTGTTTATTTCTACCTCAGAAATGACAGACGACAGGACTGCAAAGGAAAATGTCCATCCACACAAGCAGACATTAAGAGAGCCCTCCTGAAATACAAATGCCAGAAATTGTCTGAAGTTCCCTGGATCAGCAATCCCCTGAAACCCAACCTGAGCTCATGAGTCAGAGCCACAGGAGACCAAATTTACAGTGAAGATACTCTTCACTGGACCTCTTTCTGGATGTTCTTCACCATGAGCTGTATCTAGATGATGCCCCCTACATGCCCCTGAACATGAACATTTTCTGTTCACTTTCAGGGGGATGTCCTGAAATTTTCAACACCTCATAAAAATTTTCCTCTTTTCCACTGAGGACATACATTTTTGCCAGAAAAGGAATGAGTCAGTAGGGACCTTCTAGACTTCCTTACATGAAAACAGGGGTTTTTTCACATTGAGTTCTTATCCAATCATTGGTTTTGCATTAAAAATCCTATTTTTATCAGTGTACTTCACAGCCAAAAGGAGCTTTCTCCTTAAAATCTGCAGTACTTATAAATTGTTTCTAAATTAATAATGTGTTCATCATAAAATATGCATTTATTGTGAAGTTTATGACTAACAGTGCTTCATTAATAGATAGAAGGTATTAGAATTATACATATTATCTGATCAACAAAATAAAGAGCAGTTCCTCAGCTGTTTCAGTAAAGTCCTATGGGTTGAAGGCCAACTGGAAAAAAGTCAGGTGACATTTGCTGCAGATGTGATCTATTGCTTTGTCTCCTGTTAGTCTTCATGATTTATGTTTTTCTGGAGCTGTTCTTGCCAGATTGACATTAATATATCATTTTTTAATATACTTCATATTCACATGCACATTTAATTTTATATTAAACAGTCAGGACTTCATAGAGTATGGCTGGCTGAATGCTAAATGATTGACTAATTTGAGGGATAATTATGTGGATTTAGCTGGAACCAGCATATACCTGTTCAAAAGTCAAAGTGCATACCTGAACTGTGTTGTGGAGTTTGGGCCCAATTAACGAGAACAGTCAAGAAGGTGCCAATGCTTCTGGGAATAAAAATATGCTTCATTTTGTGTCTAAAATATTTTTGCATGCCAGTAGGTAGAATTTAAAGATGGTATCTGGGCATGCTTTGTTTTTCCAAAGACCTTTATATAGGTCTTTGGGATATAAAGCATAGATAAAATGCTAAATAGCATAGATTGACAGCTGGTTGTTCCATCGTGTCGGGGAATATAGTTAAAAAAAAAAAACAGCAAACCAAAAAAAACCCCCAAACTTTTGAAAACTGGCCTCTAAGCAGTTCAAATTAATGTGCAATGTTTCTTTTTTATAAAGTCTTGAAAAATGCTTAGCTTCTAACAGAATAGAATACAGTAAATAATTTTATTAATTCCACAACCAGTGGCATTCTGCTCCACTATTTTGTTATGAATTTATTTGATAGTTTTTTCTGGAGATTAATTACTGCAAATACATTAGTAGCTTCCTACAATAAAGCTGAAGGATGTATTGGTTCTATTCCTTCTCTGTCTGCCTCCTAAACTGTGTATTTGATAATTTTCATATTCTTTCAGGTTTCCAAACCGCACGGGAAATAACAGCACGAGAAAGTAGCAGGTCAGGCTCAGAGCTGACATTCTGATCGCTGGTGTAACTCAGCTTGGTCCCTTGATAGAGCAGATGAGGGAAGGTTAAGCAGGTTTCTCTGTCCCTGAAATGGCTGTCCTTGGCAGGTATGTTTTTAACAGCCCATGCAGCATCAGGGTATGTTCAAAAAGTTCTTCTTCATCAATAGTGTTAGATCAGGAATAAGTGAATAACTTGAGCATGGAAATTGGCACAGTACCAGCCTGAGGTGTGGGAGTACCCTCTCAAGGAAGTAACATGGCCCCTCAAATTATTACATGCACTTTGAAAAAAAACTACAAAATGTGATATATTCCATTATTTTTAATGTGTTTATTTAATTAATTATTTTAAATACATACACATAGGTCAGTATATTAAAATTTATTTATTTTGTATTTTCTGTATTGCATGAATTTAACCAATAGCTTTTAAACAGCAAAGAGAAGAAAATCAGTGGGCTGTTGTTTTCAGTTTGTGGATTTCTGAGCATGATTAGATGGGCAGTAATCTGATATTTGTTCTATATGATTCTGTCTATTCACTGGAACAATGCAAGGCCTTGTGCTTGCATATAATTTTTCAGTTCAGGCACTGTACATTCCACAGATTTACCAGAGGCATAAATGCACCATGATAAAAAACATTATATCATGTAAATAACTGTTTAGAGTTCAAAAAGTACATGCTTAAAATATTAACAGGTTCAAAAATTTTAGAAAAAGTGACAGGGCAATTAAACATTAATTCTGGTTTGAATGAGGGAAAATCAAGGTTTAACTGAAGACAACTGAACATGGCTGACTGGCAGGATCTGAATGGCATTCCAGCAACATTTCAAGGGCTATACCTTCACCTTACAGCATAACACTGCTTTCCATGCTTTTCTCAAATGCCATATGTCATTGACTTCAGCTGGCAGTTAAGATGAGACAATAGTTGGTAATTGCATTAGGGTATCTTGATTTTCGAAACTACTCCATTTCCAAAGTTTTGATCTAACTACTAATGTTGTTGTTTACTCTGTATTGCAAAGTAAGAAAAAGATTCAAAAGGAAATTACAGTTCATATTAAGCTGGAGATAGCCTGCATAAATTACTAAATATGCACAATAACACTTCCAATCAGACCAAGTAACTTAGAACCATCCTAAAGATCAGAGAAATGTCTCCTTTGAGAAGACAAGTAAGGAGATGTTTAAAATTTCCAGCTGAGGAGGAGAGCAATAGAGTGGCTTTGGTGGGCATCAGGCATCCAGCCAAGGTCAACCCCCACCACTGGCATAGTTTTAATATAAGATTATAAATATCTAAGTGTTTTATTCCAGACTTTGGGCTGCAAACAAATGTATTACTCAGGGTGCATACTAAACATCAGTATTTCATCATAAATATCAGCATCTATGCTGGTAAAATATGCTGAGTGTAGTAAATAGAAGCTAAGTCTACATCTGAGTACGATTCTGCATCCACATGCATCATTATTAATAACAGGTATTGTTTACCCTTGCAATTAAGTCATTTGGCAGCAAAATCCGCAGATCCAGTGTGTTAGCATCCCCACAGTGCTGTTCTGCATCCAGCTGTGTAAAGCTGGGTTAGTGTGCATATGCCAGGTCACAGCTGCCACAGAAAAATTAAAAATGTATTTCTTGTGACGAATGTTTTGAGTTTACCAACAAAGGTGTCCATTGCCTTCCTACCAGTATAACAGTGCTTCACAGCCCTCCTGCCAAACACAGCAACTGCAATAGCAAAATTCTTCAGCTGTGAGTTAAGAGTTCAGTTGTGTGTAACCAGTGCAGGGATGGGCAGATGTGCACAGCAGAGCAGTCGCTGCCTTGTCGTGGGGCAAACAGAACACCTTGAGCCACTCAGGGCGAATGCAGGGGGTCCTCTGGCCACAGAATCCAGCTGTGACTTTTACCTTGCCTCAGCCCACTACTGCTGTGCCAGCAAAGGCTGGGATTCCACATTATCACACAAAACTTGCTCCACATGAGTCAGATTTAGCAAACTGCAACACTTATGAGTTGATAGTGGAATAACAAAATATATAATACAGGAGAAATACTCTAAATTCTGAAACACCGTGGTTAAGCTCCCATCCCTATTCAAAGTTCTGCTTGCTGCACGACTAAGGATATAGAACTAAGCTATAATCTAATTTGTTTTGGTCACAATGAAAACGTGACAGTATGAACATCAGCCCCAGGCTGTTTCAGTACGTACTTGAGGTCCCTGGTATCTTCAGGACTGCTCTTGCTACATCTTCACAGCTGCTGTTGTCTAATCTAACTTGCATATGTCTACCCATGCTGTTGACAAGTATCCTGAAAGTACTGGAATCATACCAAGAACTTAAAATAATCTCAAGCTAGCAAATGAAAAATTATTCTTTCAAGTTAAACTTTCATGATTCACTTTCACTGTGTAGCTTTTGATCTTCCTCAAGTGGAGACCATATGTCATAGGCAGGATATATTTGAAGCTGGAATATCTTAACAGGTATTTTTGTTGATCTGTGAAAGGATGGATTGCTTTAGAAATACAAGGAATCAAGCTGAGAAATATTTTCATTTCTATCTTTCAAAATTATATGGAGATACAAGAGGGTCTTCTAACATTAAATGTATGGAAATTAAGATATCAGGAAAACTTAGAAGATTTCAACTTACACCCAGATTAATTTTTATTTTTAGTCAATTTTTAAAGACTTTGTCTGGCCAAGTTTAGGACCTGTCAATCCTAGAAGGCACAGAAACTATTTCCCATGTGGGATTTGTCCTCTCTGCTCCTTGAGAAAAAGGAACCCTTTTTATCTGACAGTTGTATTAATAGATGCCAGTGTACTATATGGCAGTATTTAATGCAATATATTGTGTCTTTGTATTTTGAAGAACACGATAGAAACAATGTGTGCAGCAAAAGACAGCTGAGCTAAACAGTGGCCCCTATAGAGAATTTCAGACTGGAAAAAGCCTTTTTTTCATGTTCTTTGGCAGATGCATTCCTCTGTAAAATTGTTCAATAGTTTTTTTAACTTATTTTACCTTATTTTTTATTTAATTATTTTAACTTAATAGATCTGCCATGAATCACCTGACAACAGTTCAACACTCACTTTATATCTCTGTTAAGGTATAAACCTCTGCCCAATACATAATTCTACATTGTATTTTTAAAATGTCAATTATATAAAAATAAAGATAAATACCAGGCAATTTTACAATTAGGTCTTTCATTAAAGACACAGTATGACAACATAATCAGCTTTTCATTTAATGGTTTGAAAAATCATTATAGTCTAATTAATATGCTACAGTAATAACCACACCGCTTGCATTCTTTTTCTTTCCCTGTGCTTTCCAATCTTTTTTTCAGTTAGTGATCTCAAAATACTGCCATATGCAGATTCCTGCATATGACAGTATTTTGCATATGCCATATCATGCATATGCCATAAATCATATGCCAGCTTTGTAGAATAACTTAACTCTTACCAGTGAATTTCAGTGAAGTTCTTAAGGTAGTTTGGGAACATTTGGATTAAAGCCAAACATCTGCATTATTATGTCTAATGTTTTATCTCAGGATGCGCTGTGTTCAGCCTCTTTTGTCAAGCAAGAATACAATGGTTGGCCTTTACTCTCCAAGTCCTGAAAAAGCAGAACAGACTGAAGTAGATGGTGCTTTTTTCGTGTGGTTAAAGTTCGGCTGGGAAAGAGTAATTAAAACAGTTTAAAAGTATTTTAATGACGATCTAAGTCCAGAAGGGAAACTTGATATCCTCCCATTTTAGCAATGAATTTAAGCATTTAATGATCCCTGCAGGGAGAAACACATTTGAAACAAAAAAACTGACTGTCTCCTTAAATACCTTTGCAGACACGTGTGTCTCTTAGACGGACAGAAAAGAAAAAGACAGAAAAGGGGCAGCTGTGGTGCATACCAGGCACCATGCCACACGCACCGTGGTGTGGAGCCGCCTCTCCTGTGCGCGAGGCTTTGTGAGATGGTGGAATGATCGCAGCCATTAGCACCACACTGTTGAGTGCATGCTCAAGTTTTGGTGGAATTGATACTACGTGACCCGAATGAGAAAAGTGACATTTAACTCACCTGCACCTGAGAAGAAAAAATATTTAACCCCTTGGAGTTCTTGATAGAGATTCTCTTAACTTGCTAAGAAGTGATGAAAATATTTGCGGTCTTTCCCACATCACTCTTTAGTGTAAGAGACCTTTTAACTATAAATGAATAAATTTTATTTTATGAAACTCAGTATTTTAGAAAGTCAAATGGTAAACAGCATCATCATAAAAAATTTTGTTCCTGATTTATGACAGCAAGACAGTATTCAGTTGGCAAGGGGCTAATGCTGTAGAGATTAAATCGATTTTCATTATAGTTGCAAGGAAAAATGCTATAACAATAATAAATCTGAATGTCCATGAGAGATATTTACTATGTAAAGGTTTGCTAAATCAAGATGGAAAGAAACCCAAAAAGGTAGAGGATAGCTCTAGTGAAACCTGATGTTTTATACAAGTAATTACTGGTCATTACTGTGGCAATATTTTATAGTGTATTTCCTTGGAGAAAATGGGAAAGCAAAAGATTTTTAGAGCTTGATTTTCTGCAGAAGCCCTGTTGAATATTCTGACAAAGGATCCATGAATATTTGGTCAGTCAAGAGAGTTTCTAAATAGATATTTTGTGAGATTCAGTTCTCTGAGCTTTCTAGAAGCTAATCACTTTTAGAGGGCAAGACAGGTCATTGAGAAAGGACTAGATTGTCCATCAGCATTTTCAAAAGTGCTAAGAGGCCTCTAGAGAAATGACATTTGGCTTCTTAAAATGCAGTTCATGTGTTATCACCAATCTGGTGACATACATGCCCCTAGAAAGATTAACAAGGTTTGCCAGATATGCTGCAAGGTAAAAATACACTGTCAGAACTTAACCAGGCTCAGAATGATATCAAGTGCAGATGTGCTCTTGAAGGAGCCTTCTCAAAATCAGTCACAGTTAATTTGACGTTCTTAACTTGTTTCTGATATCTGTGCTGAGAGGCGTGTCAGTATTCCACCCTGCAGCATTTTCAAGGTGATTTGGACTGTTAAAAAGATGAAGCTTAATTATAGGTAAGCGTGTGAACAAAGTGTGATATAAAGTAACCGAGTTAATAAAAGAATGGTGACTAACACAATAATAATAGCAATATGAGTTTGTGATCCATATCCAGTAGACTTCAGATATGGTTGATAAAGATCCTAAATGAGTTTTCTAATTAATTGTTTGGAAACAAAATATTTTCATTTCACTTTCCCTACTACTTTTGTTTGATTGCCACACTTTCATTTCAATTCCATGTTTCCACTTTTCTGCTCTAATTCGTCTTTGCAATAATTGCTTCTGCTTCCTTTCATTTTTCTTCTCTTCTGTAATTCCACATTGCAGCTGGTCTTCAGCACCACACACGGTGTAGCCACTTACATAACAAATGCCACCAATCCCTGGTGCTGTCAGTCATTAGGCAGTGTTTTTAACTGGATATCAGCTTCTCAAATTATTCTCACACCATCTGCTTGTTGAACATTTTTCATAGTTCATGTTTTTGGTTTTGTTCAGTTATCCTTTAAACTGAGACATTCTGCAAATGTGACATTATTCTCTCGCTGTGATATTATCAGAGAGTTATTTTTTTCCCAAACCTGTTAGTTTGGTTTCTTAAGTATTCCACAGCACTGGTGCTGTAATTGTTAGTCTAGCAAAGAAGACTGTATCTGCTCTGTCATTTCAGAAGACAAAATTCATTTGTTTTACAAGGAAGGGCCAAACATTTTTCACAGGTCTAAAAATGTACTATGTTTCCATCGTATCTATTCTGCAGATTTTAACAAAGCTGACCCTACCTGTAGGTGATGTGGAGGTATCATTAGGTTTCCTTAACTTACACTGTTTCTTGTGTCGTTAATGGTTAATTCTGAGGTGCAAAAATGACCTCCTCATTTCTCTACCCCTTTAAAATCATTTCATCTCTGTAACAAATCCCCCTACATTGTCCCTTCACCACATTCTCTCAGTATCCACAGAAGTTTTGAAGAGGAACCCCAGGATGACCCACAGCACCTGTACTGTTGGTATTTATAGCACAGAATGCATCCACACATGGTCAGAAATGAGCTGGAGGTGCCACAAAGCCACTGCAACCGCCACGTGTTTCTTTTAAACCTCAGAGTCACCAGTGGTATTGGGGTGGTATGGAGAAGTTGTCAATTGGTTTTCCATAAATCAATAACCATAGAATCATTAAGGCTCAAAAAACCCTCTAAGATCATTGCGTCCCACCATTGATTTTGCTGAGTTGAAGAATAATAGCTTGTTGCTTGTTAGCAGAACTTTGTATTATTTTCAGTTATCTCTATATTTGTAATTTGTGTTTACTAACGTTTCACGTAAGATAAATAATTCCAGGTGCTGGGAAAAAACCCAACTAATATATCCTCTGTCAGCTATGACAATTTTGGCATAGTATATATAAGTGTACATGACTACAAGCCTGACTGGGCTTTAGTGGTTTGGGGTTGTCTACATTTCTGTATAATGCTATGCCAAAAGTAATTTTTTATTCTCACCTCAGCTCCTCTGCTCTCTCTTGCACACACTCAACTCTTGGCTTCCTTAGCACATCAATGAAACTGGTTATCTCTGCTCGACATGGAAATACTCAGTGCTCTGTAGATTGGGTGGAATCGCCAGAAATTAAAGTAGTTCTGCCTGGTCTTGGTTGAGTAATTATGTTGTGATCTAATGTTTTCTCCCAACAGAGGGATATAACTGCAAGTTTCCTGTGCAAGTTCCTGCAGTCAGGATTCATTTTGCACAGATGCTGCCTTGTAACAGATCATAAACTTTTTAAATTTCTACGAATTCTCTTGTTAGTGAGCTGGTGAACACAGAAAGCTTTATATGTCATAACAGAGGTAGTTCACAAAGATGATTTCCTATTCTGAATTACCATTATTGTGGGCATCTCCATTTTCTCCATCTTATCCTTAGAAGGTAAATGTCTATAAATGTTTTCAGCCATTGGAATACTTTTCCCCTATACAAAGCAACAAAGTAAAAGAACACGGACATTTTTAAAAATGATAACTTGGCTTCCTCAGATTTTCTGTGTAGATGATAATTACCTATCTGATCGTGAAATTTGATCAATATTGCTGCAGTGGTTGAGCCTGCAGCAGGAGTGACTGATGAGCCAGAGCCCTAAAGCAGTGGAAGCCCCATGGTGGGACAGCTCGGATGTCTGAAGGCATCCTTCAGGTGATGGTGAATTCCCTACCAGACCTGGCTGCATTATGTTAATCCTTCTCAGTTAGCTGGTGCCCCCTTTTACCCCTTATAAGTCTATGCTCCAGGAAGTTCTCCCGTCCTCAACACCCCATTGGATTCGGGTAGCCCTGTTCCACCCCTTGCCTCTTCCATTGGTTACACTTATGTCATTCTACCTTCTCTCCACCCCTGTGCTCTCAGTCCATTGGTCCCTGATGCTTTACCCTCCCCCGTTGGTAAGCCCAGACACAGCATTGTTCTGGGTGCTTCGTTCCAGGGGCTTTTAGAGTGTGGCTGCAATAAACCCTCCCATGGAACACCATACGAAGGATCCCTCCTGCCTCTTTGTCTCCAGTGATGCTAGAGAGCGATCCTGACTCCGTGTGTGTGTCTGTGTGTATCTGTGTGTGTGTCTGTGTGTCTGTGTGTCTGTGTGTGTGTGTGTGTGTGTGTCTGTGTGTGTGTGTGTGTCTGTGTGTGTGTGAGTGTGTGTGTGTGTATGTGTCTCA